>CAXKVI010000004.1:37840555-38110304 GCA_964058755.1 Campiglossa producta | reverse complement strand
GTCCAGACTTAATGACACAATCTCAAACACATGCCCTGCTGTATACCAGGCTATCAACACTGTTGTTGTTGTTGTTAACAATGCATTGCCCTGTCTAGAGTGTATGATCATTCCGAAGATCTTCATCAAGCTCTTCTAAGGGGAGTCCAAGGAAACGTGCAGTTTCAACAGGGTTTGGCCAGAGGGACAGAGGGGTTAGAAGAGTAGGTTCAAATGAACAATTGAAGAGATGTAGAGTATCATGGGGGGTCCTACCACATGCAGGGCATGTGTTTGAGATTGTGTCATTAAGTCTGGACAAGTAGGAGTTTAACCTTACACTATATCCAGACCTAAGCTGTGCCAGGGTAACTCTTGTCTCCCTTGGTAAGGTGCGTTCTTCTTCAGCAATATCCGGTGGAGGACTGTTCAGAACGGGGTTCACAGGTAGAGATCCGACAAAAGTATCTACCGACTCGGAGTGGATGTCGGTTAGAGCCCGCTTATGATTCTGCAGATCAAACGGCAAGGTAATATGATGCCGGATCTCATCATAATGTTTACGGAGATGTTTCCTTATGTCTCTCGGGGGCGGATCTATGTCCAAAAGATGACGGTTTGGATGTGCTGGCTTGTGGCAGTTCAGAAGGAATTGCTTGCTCAGCATTTCCGCATGCTCTTTTACATTGAGCAGTTTTGCCTCCTGATGGAGGTGAGACCCGGAAGACATGAGGAGACATCCCGTAGCAGTTCTGATGGCAGTATTTTGGCAGACTTGTAACTTCGTCCAGTTGGTGTTATGTACATTAGGCGACCATATGGGTGCAGCATAGTCAAAGACTGGTCAGCCAATGGCCTTATATGTAGTCAGCAACGTTTCTTTGTCTTTTCCCCAAGTACTGCCGGCAAGTGACTTGAGGATCTTGTTGCGACCACGTACCTTTGAGACCATTGCAGACACATGACCAGCAAATGAGAAAGTATTATCCAATGTCATCCCTAATAACTTTGGGTGGCTGACAGTTGGTAGCTTAGTGCCGTCAACGAAAATGTCTAATTCATTTCTCACCTGGTGCGTCCACGTCGTAAAAAGCGTCGCCGTTGATTTAGTCGGAGATATCGTCAGATCTCGCTCTGTGAAAAACCTGGAAAGGTCGCAGAGGTAACCGTTGATTTTATTACAGATTTCATCAGTATAGGGACCCTTCCCCGTCGCCATTATTGTACAGTCGTCAGCATAAGAAACGACGGAGACACCCTCTGGTGGTGGGGGCATCTTCGATAGATAGAAATTAAACAGTGTCGGGGATAGGACACCACCCTGTGGCACCCCCTGTCTAATTCGTCTTGGTTTTGATGTTGCGTTTCTAAAGTTGACCGACGCCTGCCGCCCATTCAAGTAATTAGCGGTCCATCTCTTTAACCCATCAGGTATTTGTGTTTCTAATAGATCTTGTATGAGAGTGGCATGGTTGACTGTGTCAAAAGCTTTCGACAAGTCAAGTGCCACTAACACAGTCCTGTGATTTGGTTGGTTTTGATTTAGACCGCTATTTATTTGCGTTGTAATGGCATTGAGTGCGGTGGTGGTGCTGTGCAGCTTACGGAAGCCATGTTGATGATTAGCCAGGTGCAGATTTGCGGTGTAATACGGGAGCAAAATGGACTCTAGCGTCTTCACTACCGGCGACAAAAGTGATATAGGGCGATATGAATCGCCTATGTTTGCCGGCTTTCTAGGTTTTAATAATGGAACCACTCTCGCCTTTTTCCATATTTCAGGAATGACGAAAGTGTTCAGTGAAAGATTGAATAGAGCCGCTAAGTATTTGTGTCCCTCCTGGCCTAGATGTTTCAGCATCTCCATGGCAATGCCGTCGGGGCCGATGGATTTTGAGGGCTTAGCCTGTCTGATGGCTTCCTTGACCTCTGAGGCAGTGATGACAATGGGCGTGTTTTGGTTTTTGTATTTACGCGCCTGTCGCATGGTTCTACGTTTAGCTCTATCGGGTGGGGAATGTAGTACAAATTGTCTACAGAAGGAGTTCGCACATCCCCTAGGGTCCTTCTTCACCCTGTCACCGAAAGTAATATCTACTTTATCCTTGTGTTGTGTTGGATTAGATAGAGCTTTCACCGTAGTCCATAATTTGCCAACACCGTCAGAGAGGTTGCATTGCTCTAGGTGTTGTTTCCATTTGGCCAGTTTGTGTTTATCGACCAACCTACGAATTTCCGCGTTGAGATCCCTTATACGGGGGTCTGCGGGATTGAGACTTCGAACTTCATCTCTTTCTCTAGCCATGGCCGCTGCCTCCGCGGGGAAATTTGGTCTTATTCGGGATATTCGACCCGCAGGAATGAAGCGTCTAGAGGCCAAGTCAATGATGTTGCGGAAGTCTCGTTCGCCTTTGCGTACGTCCGTAGGAATGGATAGAGCAGCCAAGGATTCGTCCGTATATGTCTGAAAACTGTCCCAGTCCGCCTTGGTAAAGTTGATGTATGTACCATGCTCAGGTGTTATAAAGTCCGTCGGTCGTTCGATGGTAATGACTATTGGGAGATGGTCAGACGCCAACGTGAGTATGGGTCGCCAATTGGTGTTGTTCAATAGTCCTGCACTTACGATAGAAATATCTGGCGAACTATAGCAGTTACCCGATACTCTCGTTGGGGCGTCTCCGTTCAATGTACAGAAAGCCGTATCATCTATTTGTTCTGCGAGTACATGCCCCCTACTGTCTGCTGGCAAGTTTGAGTGCCACATGTCGTGGTGCGCATTGAAGTCGCCCAGGATCACGCGGTTATCTCCTCGTAATAGCAAGCTAATGTCGGGGTGATAACCGGTGGGGCAACTTGAGACAGGGGGTATGTAGATGTTGTTGTTGTTGTTGTTGTTAACAACAAAACACTCCCCGAAGGTTTGGGGAGTGATGCCGAAGTTGACAGTCCTTGGCCGGATATGACCCCGGTACGCTGCGGTGCTCC
This sequence comes from Campiglossa producta, assembly GCA_964058755.1. Lineage (NCBI taxonomy): Eukaryota > Metazoa > Arthropoda > Insecta > Diptera > Tephritidae > Campiglossa > Campiglossa producta. The sequence continues at coordinate 38,107,337 of CAXKVI010000004.1, read as the reverse complement.
CTTGCGGTACTGCCCGACTGTCGTGGTAGCGATTTGGTATGACCAGTGGAACCTTCTAGGCCATGGCATCCCTCCATCCATGAGGAAGGAGAAGATGGGTAATGAGAGGTGAGAGGCATCATATCCGTAGATCAACCATCGAGTTAGCACGTCAATTACCTATGTGCATATTAGTCGCCTCTTACGACCGGTATGCCTACCTCGGGCATATTCTAAACCCCTAACCCGCAGGGTAAGGGTATGTAGATGTTAATGATTTGCAGATCGACATCTCCTGTACGGATGGTAATACCTTGGCTTTCTAAGATATCATCCATTCCTTCGATGTCGGTATCAAATAGATGATACTGTACAGAGTTGTGCGTTATGAACGCTAGACCACCTCCCAGACCTCCTGTTACTCTATGACGGTCTTTCCGGTGAATGTTATATCCGCCATAGGTAATGAGGTCCGACCTTGGACTGAGCTTGGTTTCTTGGATTGCGGCAAGTTTTATGTCATATTGCGTCATCAAATTAGTTATCTCTGCGATCTTACCAGTTAATCCGTTACAGTTGTGCTGTAAGATTTGGAAGTGCGCCGGTGGGGTCGATGTCGAGTTAACCAAAGGCGTGAGAGACGGATGTGTTCGCCCAGGTGTTGGTAGGCGAAGACCAAGGCTGTGCCTCAGCCTAGTTAGCTGTGGACCTGGTGTAACCGGGTTGGCTGGCGTCGTAGGTTGAGGCGTGTTACAGCATGGTGCGATGAACGCATCCGTCCAAAGATTCCTGTTAGCGAGCCCAGAGCATAGATGTACGTGGCATTGGCCTAAGCAGTTATTGCATTTGACCGATGACGCGAGCGTGTATAATCTTTGCCGACAAACAGTACACGTCGAGACAGGTGCAAGAAGATGTTGATCCTGACTCACGTGTAAACGGGAGGGGGGGTGTAACAAAGAAACAGACAGAGACTGATGCTCGGAGTTGCTCATGTCTAAACTGCTCCGGTGGGAGCAAGAGTGTTGAGCTGCTGCGCTTGATGTTGACGCCATAAGGCACGAGCAACAGTCTGGAATTTGTGTGGCGGGTATAGCAGAAATGCTGCTAGTCGTTAAGACATTATTATTATTATTATTAGTATTGCTACTAGAAGGTGGCGGTAGGGGTGCGCTTGAACGGCGCTTACCGCGGGATGCCCGACGGCGCAAACAACAAGGGGCCACGAAAGTACAAAAGAAAGTACGGGGTCTGTGGATGTTAAGGTTAAGCCCTGAACATCCAGATTTATGGAGCCATCTCTTACACGAGAAGCATTGCACAGAATGCGACCGTTTAATATATATTTTTTTGCAACAGACACTGCATATCCATTCTTTTGGTCCGGGGTTCGGCTCAACGCCCGCCCGTAACAAAAGAATATCTTGCAGCCCTGCTGCAAGGGGGGAGGATGATAGTTTCGGAATGGGACAAAACATACTAAACAGGGTTACATTGAAAGTGACAGTCCTTGGCCGAGGTAAAACCCCGGGTGGTTCCACTGCGCAGAGATCCATGGCGATGTCCTGGGTTTTCTGCTCTGAGAAGTGACTGTACATAGGGAACCTATCACTGTAGGCTATCAACACTCACATCCCGTAGTAGATTATTCTCCAACAATTAGTGGTAGAGGAAAGAGCCTGGCGGCAAAGGTAACCAATGTTAATAAGGTCCAATGGGCTTTATCAACTTTTAGTCCTTTCAAATCTTCAGGACCGGATGGGGTCTATCCTTGTCTGCTGTAGCAAGGAATCAACTACACAGCTCCAGTCGTATCAAATTTATATAGAGCAGGCCTAGACACTTAGTGGGGCAATTGTCCGAAAATCTGAGAACCAAATTCACATAGATTATTACGCTCTTTGCTTGGCCTCTCGAACAATGACATTGTTGCTATTATCGCATTGACCAATCAAAGGATGTCGTTGATTATGAACGGTTTCGGTACTTGTTAGTGAGCGACGGAGCAAACAGATGCGATGACCGCTCTCTCGCTAACACCCCTTAACTTCCAATTTTGCCGGGTCCTGATATAGAGCATCCCTGCTGTTAGGATATATTCCGAATAGGTTGTATTTATACCGAAACCAGGGAAACAGGAAAATCTGCCTTCGTCATATCGACCAATAAGTCTCAGTTCCTTTCTCCTAAAGGGAAGTAAACTCAAAGAAACACCCTCTTTGTAAACACCAATTTACCTACCAACCTGGGAAATCCACGGAGACTGCTATCCATTGCATTACTGGAAAAATTGAAAAGCCCATAGAGTCTAAAAACATAGCCCTGTGTGCATTCATTGATATATCAGGCGCTTTCGATAATACGTCGTATCAGGCCATTGAGGAAGCCATGCGTAGCAAGGACATAAGCCCAATGATCACTCGCTGGGCCTCAAGAGGATGCCCTCAGGGTGGTGTACTTTCTCATCTACTGTGGACCCTAGACAAAGTTGACTAGACGCTTCTCTAGCCTGGCGGCCTACGACTGCTCAAAGAACAGCGGCAACTAAGTTAAGTAAGCTGCATCGGCTAGTCTGTGTCGATATAACAGGTGCAATGAGAACGTGCCCTGCTGATGCTTTAAGTGCCCTTGTGGGAATACCTCCTTTCCCTATTCTGATAGAGAAGGAGGCCACACTTGCTGCATTAATACTTCAAAAAATTTCCGATCTAAAAATCGGAAATACGACAGGACATATGAAGATAGTCAAGAATTTCATAAATAGTCCTATATTGCAGGTAAGTGATGCAATAACTCCTACCCTCAGGATCATGCGAAACTTCGAAATTTCGATCGTAGATCGAGTGCTCTGGGACACAGGGAACCCTTACGCTGAATCCGATTCGGAGATTCGGTATACGGATGGATTGAAGAATCTACATTATGTCGGACAGTCAGGCCGCCTTACGTGCCTTACAGTCTTACACTATAACTTCGAGCTTGTCGATGAGTGCGTCGCAGTCCTTAATGAGGGAGCCGAAAACAAGGTTTTGTTAGGTTGGGTCTCAGGGCATGAAGGGCATGACGGCAACGAAAAAGCAGATCACCTGGCAAAACATGGTGCTCTAACAGCATTTTATGGTCCGGAACCCTTTTGTGCATTCACCAAGGCCCACGGAAAGGAGACCATAAGCAACTGAAAACAAACAGTTCAGGCAGCATTGGCTTAGCACAGAGGCAGGCCAAACTTTTTATAGAACCCTCACAAAGAGCATCGGCCAGGCTCATTAATCTAAGAAGGGTTGATCTAAGAACCCTCACTGGTTATTTTACGGGACATTGCAGTCTGCGTTATCAACAATTTGTCTGTTTTGCGAACTGGACGATGAAACGCCGGTTCATATACTCTGCGTATGCATTGCGTTAGCAAGAAAAAGAGTTTGCTACCTAGGTCGGGTCACTCTCAATCCGTTCGTGATATGGAATAAAAAACTTGAGGAGGTGCTCAAATTTATAAAGAGCCTCCGCATACAGCAATAAGCTGAAAGTTCACACAATAGATCGTGTAAATAGTCGCGGTGTAATAAGGCCTTATAATAATAACAATATCTAAAATCAACTTTTATGGTGAACGATTCGGCAATTCAAAAGAGTGTCATATTCGTCTATGTTGTTGTTGTTGTTAACGACGAAAATACTCCCCGAAGATTTGGGGAGTGATGTCGAAATTGGCAGTCCTTGGCCGGATATGAACCCGGTACCTTCCGATACTCTCTTGGGGTACTGCCCGACTATCTCGGTAGCGATTTGATATGACCGTAGCTACGTACGGGCGTGGACGGGCCTTGTACGTACAAGCGAGTTCTTTGCCCGTACAGAGAGTAAGTACAAGAAAAAACCGATATTCGAAAAAATGTTGGCATAAAAATCAGAATCGGCACACCTGTGTTTGTTGATACTTCTTTGAGTTCGAGCTATTTCTATCGATGTGGAAATTTGGTATTACAATTTTGACAAATGTTCCCAAACTGCCAGTGTCTTGTTTTCGTGAATTAATTCACCCGAGAACAAGTTTTCCAAAGTTTTTATTTCAATTCAATATATAAAAAAATAGTTTAATTAAGTAATCACTTTGATAATCAAATTTCTAATAATTGGAATTATTGAATTATTAGTGATAATAACCAGGTGAGAGATCGCAATTGAATTTTGGCTGGGTACCAGCTGGATTTTCCATTTCTTCGCTCGATTCTAGAATAGACATCTGCCAGTCCCTAGTTCTACGATTAATGCCTACTTTAGAGAGGTATTGTTAGGGAATTCCAAGCAGTCACTGACTAGGAAAACTCAGTACAAAAAAGTGACAAAAATGTATTACGCATCTTGACAACATACGCAATAACCTATTTATTTACCTTCTCTGCATTGAACATTTCTGTAATTTCTATGCATTTAATTATAAATATCGATTAAGGTCATAATCATAATGTTTATTTTGTTCTCAGTCAGTTTTTACAGACAAAATCCAGTCTAGTGTTTTTCTTGATCTTGATGTTTGAGTAAACAGTTGCTATATATTCCATGGTTTAATAACACAGTGCTACAAAATTTACCAAAGTTAAAATACCTGGGACGAGATAGCATTTTTCTGGTAGATCTCAATGAGATAAGAAGAACTGCGTACAAGAAATTTGCCAGACAACCTCAAAATCTTGTGTTGGGGGTCAAAAACCAGGGTTTCGTACCTTTGCACACTTATGACCCGTTATATTAGGTGTTTATAAACCGATTTTTATTTTCTTACCCGATTTCAATAGAAGAGATATAGATCTTTCTAACGATATATATCGAAATTAGTGGTAAAAGTGGTAGTATTTGCCCCACAAACACATATTTTTCGTCTTTTTTCGAGGTTGGTCAACTTTGGCGCTATCCCTATGCACTATGTTATAAGAAGCCTATACAAATATTGTGTGGTGTTCAACGGCAAATTTTGTTACGAGTGCAATGCAAGTTGATTTTCTCAAAAAAGTTAAAAACTGACGAAGTTATTAAGATTTACATGAAAACTGAATTACAAAAAAAAAGTTATTTTGCCATATAATTTGAAAATTTACATATAAAAACCAAGTACCTATAGGTATAGGAAGAAAGTGGTCGCTGCATATTTTGGCGTGCTGGCTAATTTTTTGGCTTCAGAACTGCACCCACTTTTCCCGACATGTCCTTTTCATAAGAATCTTTACACCCACACACGAAATACTTAATTTTCTTATGTTATTTTAACAACAATTTAAAACATTTTACAAATCGCGACGAAAACGTTTAATGTTTACAAAATTGTAATTAAGAAATTTAGAAAAAATATATAAAACGTCAATGAAAGTGTGAAGAGAAACGTCAGTTAAACATACTGAAACCTTCAAAACCGTGACGTCATTTGACAACAAACTTTTTACTCAAATTAAATTACAAATACACGGTTGTCGGAATGCGTGATCTGTAGTAATTAGTTTATGGGTCCGTAATTTGAAAGCTGTCCAACCAACATCCAGCAAAAGAGTGTTTTGTAAAAATCTCAAATTTGCTAAGCTTTCGTCGAATAGAATTCAGTAGAAATTTGCAGACAAAACAGCTGTTACGTTTCTGATTGGCTAACAATTTGAATTTGAATTTTTTTGTTGTTCTTTTGCTATGTCACGATCAGCCAGCAATGCGGATATATCCAACCCTGTAGCCTCCACCAGTGGTGTTGCCATTCAGCGCACAGCGTCTGGTGAGCCCTTGGCTGGGGGCTCCAAGGGTGCTGGGGGTGCTAGCGTTGGGGCCAAGAACTTGGCGCCCAGGCAACCTACAAAGGCCAGCCCAGATCCTTTACAGGAACGCGACCTCACCGACAAGGGACCAAGATGTTTCTGCGGAGGTCTGAAAGAAGATCCAGCGAGTCCTTGCGTGGGCTTGGCAAATAGTGCCTGACTTCAGGCTTGAGCTTTATGTCGCAATCTTCTAAGCGCAATCGCTCAGTGGAGGAGACTACCCCTACGGCACCGAAAAAGGCCAAAACTCAAGGAGGCTGGACAAGGTCTTTCGAGGACATAGCCAAGGATCGCAAGATCATTGGCATTATCGACGAGAGCGACGTGGACGGCAGGATCCCCAAACAGCAATGGAAGTGGATCGAAAAGGGATAACCCTGGACCACCACCCAATTACAAAGATGCCGGTTGGTATCAGGGCAACGTTAAGCTTATCGCTTGCGATGACAGCAGGTCCGTGGACCTATATAGGATCGGCATACTGCGCATATGAGTTCACTGGGTGGATATCTATACTTCACAGTTTAGATTGTTCAGCTACTTACTCGATGAGCGCTGTAACACCTCCAAATACCACCTCTTTGAGCGCTGCTGCCACCGGGTTGCGGCCAACTGCGCTATTGCTGCCACCACTTTTTGAGTTCACAGGGTGGATATCTATAGTTTACAGTTAATTTGTTCAGCTACTCGATGAGCGTAGTGACGCTTCCAAATTTAGTTTTTCAAAAATTAATTAAAAGTATTAGCGGCCATTTTGAAAATGGCAACATGGCCAAAACGTCTTCTCCACGTTGTTAACTTATATAAAAATATGCTATTTACCATGTACTCGATGAGCGTAGCGATCTTGCGGTGAGATTTTAGACTCAAAGTGAAAAGAATTATTTGTTTTAAAATTTATTCGAAACCAGTAGAAACAAGTAAAATTAAAAAATTTAAAATATTTGAAAAATAATTTTTCCGAAGCCTGGTATTATCCAGCAAAAGTTGTAGAATGATCATTATTACTGTATCGACGCTAAATATTCTCCAAGTAAAAGCAGGGTTTTATCAATACAATGAAAATATATTTTTAGAAAATCTCCCCCCCCGAAATAATTTCCTGGATTCACCCCTGCAACACGCCCTAGGCGTTTCCAATCGGAACCAGATTTTGTATGTGATATTTCGATTTCAAGTATTAGATAAAAAGGAAAATCACTTTTATTTTTTTTGAGGCTCCATAGAGCAATCTGAACTTTGACACCCCTGCGACACCCCTAAACCATCTCCAATTGGGATACAAATTTGTATGAGACATAGTGTAGTAGGTGCTACGCCCACTTAATTTTTTTTCTTCAAAAAATCATAAAATAATGACCATGGGGATTCACCTATGAAATTATATAATTTTAGCCATTTCAGCTACCGAGATATGCCAATTTCTGTGATTTTCGAAATTCTCGATATCGAAAAAGAGGGGGTGGTTATCATCCAATTTCACCCAATGGCAACCAACCTTGGGCCGAAACTAACTAACTCTATATCTATCTCGATTATTTTTTTTTTTTAAAGGACATAGTACGCTGAGTATAAAAATTGGTTCAATTAGTTAGTTCATATTACTCGCACTTTGCAAAGTATTTGGCAAAACAGTTTTTTTCAACTAACTAATGGTGGCGATATACCAACAGGTTATCATAACCTCTAACAAGATTTTTGCCGAGCTTCTCTTCCAACTTGTAGTGTGCTGCTTTGATTTTTTTCCCACAAGTTTGCGGGACCTACAGTTTTTTGCCGACTCCGAACGGCACTTGCAAAGCAAATGAGTTTTTGCTGAGAAGCTTCTCATGGCAGAAATACACCCGGAGAGTTTGCCAAACTACTGCCGAGGGGCGACCCCGTTTGGAAAAATTAATTTTCTAAATAATTTTTGATAATTTTTTATGTTAGTTTTGCCGGTATGACACGACTTGGTGTAGAAGGCCGAGCCTTAACCGCTACACTACAGTGGGAAATAATTGAAGTTTACTGTTCATAATCCTCTACAGCCTTCATTTTTCATCCGATTTTGCAAGAGCATAGCTGAGTCCGATTTTTTAATTTCGGTTTGTTTACATTTGGTTTTTTGGAGCAAAGTGCTGGAAAACGGACAATTTTGAAAAAACGATATTATCCTGCTTCAGTTAGCAAAGTTTATTTAAAAAAACCGGTTTCAAAGTGAAGGCTAGAGTAATATGAAACGAAAAAAATTATCATTTGGAAATTTTGAAAAAGTTGAAAAAAAAAATGTTATGGGTCAGTTACATAAAACTTTATTTTGGCTTTACCTCAAACTTTGACTTTGACAGAAAAGTTCAGTATACGTATTTAAACCAAGCATGGCAAATTGGAGACCTCAAAGTTGAAGCGAGGTTGAAATTTGGCAAACTCTCAAATTTTGCTTGCTTTGCTTGCTTTGACAATCAGATGTTGATGACTTTGCTTCAATTAAAGAATAAAATGTTGGAGAAAATAATAATTAATTCATTTTTTCACTATTAAATTAATAAATTAACTAAAACATTACGAATGCAAAGAAAAAAATAACGAAAACAAATGTATAAAAGAGAAGCGTCAAGGCGTTCATTGTAGCATACCTCTGAAGTTGGACGCAAAGTTTTGAGGTAGCAAATGTCAGGCGAGGTTAACAAAGCTTTATGTATTCGACCCTTTAGAGCAAATTCTGGACTATTAGTAAAAAAAATTTTTAATTTTGTTTTTTTCTATTATTTGAGTATGCCGTTTTATAGGTAATAAATTTTGAGTATGATGAAGTGCAAATTTTAGGAAGCTAGCTGTTACCGTTGAATTCAAATTTTTTTTTTGACATCCTCGTATAGGACACCTTTGGGATTTTTTTTAACTTCTTCAAAGTTTTCAAGTGATATTTTTTTTTGTCTTGTATTACTCTTACTATCATTTTGAAATAGTTTTTTTTTTAAATAAACTTGGCTAACTGAAGTGAAGGGTATTATCGTTTTTGCAGAATTTTCCGTTTTCCCGCACTTTGCACCAAAAAACATAATGTAAATGAACCGAAATTCAAAAATCGGGCTCAGCTATGCGCTTGGAAATCTCAAAATCTTTCATTTAAAAAAAAATTTCAAAATCGGATGAAAAATTAGGGCTGTAGAGGATTATGAACAGTAAACTTCAAATATTTCCCACTGTGCGGCGGCCGCTCTCCTGAAAAATTAAATTTTTGCTGATGGTGGTTATTGAATATAAGCCTAGGATATGAATGTACTTAAGTTTTGTAGTAAACATTTTTTTGTATGTTCGTGTCTTTAATTGGAAACCGAAACCGAGAAGAAACCGTAACCGAAACCGAAATAAATGTTGAAGAACGAAACCAGAACCGCAACCGAAACCCATTAAAAACCGATTAAATAACGTTCCGGATTCACGTTATTTTAATCGGTTTCCTACCTTGCTTTTTAGCTGTCTACAAATAATTATGATCATCATATCGACATGCAATGTACTACCTAAAAGTGTTAGATTTCGTCAGACACAAAATAAAAGTATTAGTTTTCTTACAGAATTTTAAGTGTTAGTCTTCGTATGGCACGTCGGTATGTGTCAAGAGTAATCTATTATTTAATTATTATTAACATTATTCATCCTATCCACAGGTTGTTTCGTACAAGTGCCTTCTGAGAAGATTTTATTAAACAGTATTGTCCTGCCGCACAAGGAGCTAACTCGGAATTTTAAAAATGAAATAATATTGTAAAATGTATGTGGTCACCAATTGTGATAACTTTAAAAGTAGTAGTCAAGTATTTTCATGGTAAAATTTAATTTCTTTTTGCACAAATTAAATAGTAACTTTCAAACATGTACATTGTACATATGTATGTATGAATATATGTTTACGTTCAATGTTTATATCGAAAATAATACCTTTATGATACATTTGATATAAATAATCATCTTGTTTAATTACACAAAAAAGTGTCGGGGTTGGGGGATCAGACCACTCTTTCTCTATATTTATTAAATTATTTATTTTCATCATAGTTTACAAATAGATTTATAAACTATTCTTGTATGGGAAACTTGGTAGCGAAGACCATATTGTTCCCTATTTTAGATTAATTCTGATGTGTTGGCTTTTTGTTGTGTTTTTTTTTTTTAAAAGTTGTGGTGAACATTGTGTGTTTTCAAAGTGTTGTTGACCAGGTTAATTGTTTCTATTTTACTGCATGTCAAGTGCAGTTTTTATTGGTACTACTACTGCACTCAATGCTATTACAACGTTTCACGTATTGCCGGTTTTGCGGGAACGGTATTTGTACTTGCACATTACCCTTCGTACCGAAACGACCCGGGTTTTTTTTTTTTTTATAATGACTCGGCCAAGAGCAATACACTTCGAAGTGACCCTGTCTAACGCGTCACGATTCCCCCACCTATTGTCATCCCCGGAACAGCCCCTTGCAGCACGGGTGCTCCTCATTCTCTTGATCCGGGCTGGCATTGAGCCAAATCCTGGCCCAAGATAAGGGTTCTGCTGCGTTTGCCGGAAGAAAATATACACAAGACGATCACACTCAGTCCAGTGTGCATCATGCAAAGGTTGGTTGCATAAATCTAGTTGCTCCGGACTAGATCCTAAAACACACCGGCCCACTAGTTTCTACAAAAGTTTTGTGGCGCCCTGCTGCTCACGTCCTAGGACGTCCCGAGGCAAGCGACGCTCAAATGTTGCATTATCGCCTTCTACAAATCAAGTCTCCACGACCTGCAATACATATATTGCTCAGCAGGACATGTGTGTTCCCGGCTGAGCTCGCGTCCTAGTGCACCAACATCTCAAGCATCCACCCATAGCTACTTTCTTCGTAGTACATCGGTCGATGCTATAAGCACTACCGACCTTCAGCCCTTGTCTCTGAACCCTTTACTAACTTCTTCCGGCACTAGCACGAATGTGAGTCAAGTCCATCAGCTTCTGGTCCCTCACTCTTCGTGCACTGTATGTCGGCATAGGATATATGCGTCGGTGGCATCGGTCAAGTGCAACTCCTGCCTAGGCCGATGTCACCTACGCATATGTTCTGGGCTCGCCAACAGAAATCTCTGGACTGATGTGTTCGTCGCGCCTTGCTGTCGAGTTGTGCAGCCCTCAACGTCGACGGATGTACACTCATCTTAGAATGAACGAAATCCGCCGGCTTCAGGACTGCAACGGAGATCAAGATCGCGACCTAGCCTACCACCATCTAGGCTTACACATCAGTCTCTAACTCCCAGAGTGGCCATTGCCTCTCCTTCGCAATTTAAATTGTTGCAATTTAACTGCAACGGCTTGACCAGCAAGATAGCGGAGATAACCACATTTATGCAGCTACATAAAATCAAAATTGCTGCAATCCAGGAGACAAAACTTGGCCCCCACTCGAATCTCCGATTGAGTGGAGGCTACCACGTTCTCCGGCATGACCGCACGGACGGCGGGGCGGTCTCGCGTTCCTTGTTCACCATACAGTGCAGTATAGGGAATTTGATATCAACACCGACCAAAGAGACTTACCCTTAGAGTGTCAGGGTATAGTTATACAAGCTGGAGGTGTTGATCTCGAGCTAATCAATATATACATACCTCCCGTCACCTGCTGCCCCAGAAGTTATCGTCCTGACCTTAGGGCGTTTCTTTGTGGCGATAACCGTATCATCATGGGCGATTTTCCTTTCTGTGGACGGGAATTAGCCGAGCAAATTGACGCTTCCTCTTTCTGCACTGTGAACGGAGACACCCCTACAAGGATGGCTGTTAACTGTAGTAGCTCCCCGGACCTAACTATTGTTAGGCCGGGGTTAATTAATAGCATAAATTGGCAACCTATGGTGGCCTTGTCATCCGACCACCTGCATATCATCCTGTGCGTCGATCGTGCCACGGACTTCCCAGCTGAGGCCGCAGCCTTGGCCAACGAACGTGACCTCATACGCAACATCGATCCCTCAGACCCACAGATCGGTGATCTCGACGTGGAAATCAGACAGCTAACGTACACAAACAAACCAAATGGGAGGAACACCTTAGGTCTTGTAACCTCTCTACCGGTGTTGAGAAATTATGGTACACCGTCAAGTCCTTGTCGAATCCTTCGGGTCCACCAAAAAATGTCGACATCACCTTTGGTGACAAGACATTAAATGACCCCAGGAAATGTGCACAGGCTTTCTGTCGACAGTATGTCCCACATCCTGCGCAAGACAGGACAAAGAAAACTATGCCCCCCTTCCCATCACCGCTACAGAGGTTCAAGAGGCCATCCGGAAGGCCAAAAATTCCAAAGCCATCGGTCCTGACGGCATAGCCATGGTGCACCTCAGACACATCGGCGCAGTAGGAGTTAAATACCTAACTGCCGTCTTCAATCTGTCTTTGATCACAGCTGTCATACCCGACAAATGGAAGCAGGCAGCTGTGATCCCACTAGTAAAGCCTGGCAAGCCAGCCATATCGTCCGATATCACTCCTCTCGCCAGTAGTAAAGACACTTGAGGCGGTCTTACTCCCGCACTACACATCACACTTGATGTTAGCCGAGCACCAACATGGTTTCAGGAAAGGTAGGAGCACAACATCTGCTCTAAATGTCATAAACACTCAGATAACTGACGGTCTAAATCAAAACAGACCTAATGACAGGACGGTTCTGGTTGCACTCGATTTGAGTCAAGCTTTTGACACAGTAAATCATGGGCAGCTGGTCTCAAGCGTTGGACCGACAATTATCTCAGTGGTCGTCGGTCGTCTGTTGTGTTCAGAAACAAAAAATCTAAAGCCAGGAAGATCAAACAAGGGGTACCACAGAGTGGTGTCCTTTCCCCGCGCTCAGAACCGCTACGGGGTGCGTCCTTATGTCACCTATATCTCATATACACAATGAGGTGGAAATGCTTCCAGTTAGGGAGCATAATGAAATGCTAAACAAGCAGTACCTACTGAATTGCTGTAAACCACAGCATCCCAGTAGACAACTGCTTGAACTCATTCCGCCTCCTAGGACCATAAGGTCGCATTTACGTAAACATTTTGATGAGATCCGGCATTATATAACAACGCCGTTTGATCTACAGGTGCATAAGCAGGCCTTGGGGCATATCCATACAACGTCAGTTGGCCATTACTCTGCGCTCTGTCCGCTAAACAATGTCTTACATGCCGCAACACCAGGCATTTCTGAAGAGGAGCGTCATCTTCCTCGAGAGACAAGGGTCACTCTGGCTCAATTACGCTCAGGATATTGTAGCAGGTTAAACTCCTACATATCTAGACTGAACCCTGATGTGCCGAATGTATGTCCGGCATGCGGCTCGCCCCCCACAATACCAATCACTTATTTTCTTGCTCTTCTGAGCCCACTCTTCTAACACCATCTCTCTTTGGTCCAACCCTATTGAAACAGCTAGTTTCCTTGGACCCCCGTTAGAAGATATTGATAACAATTTAGGTTAAGGAAAAATTCGCGTTGGGCACGACTACACCTCGTTACAACAACAACAAAAACCATGCCATATTTATCAGAGAATTTTCCAGTTAAGTTTTCAGTTAAAAAGCATTGGACTCGGGATAGAATTACCCTATATACTTCATGTACATGTGAATTATTCAAGTACAATAGAATATACGAACACTAGAATTTACCATTAGTTTCTTTGGTATTTTCCAGGTTTTATAACAAAACACTACCTGTAAATTATTAGGTAGTTCTTCAGTAATTTTCATGAAAAATACTGGAATTTTCCTTAAAAGTTAATTGTAATTTAGGCCAAAATATGGCAAAAAACACCGGTAGTTTACTAGTGTTTTACAAATAGTTATCGTTAACTTTCATGATATATTTCAGGTATTTTACTTGATAGCTGTTTGTCTATAACACAGGGATTCTACAATAATTATCTACACTGAATAATGTTTGTGCGGGACCACATTCATTACTCCACAGCTTTCCGGAGGGAGTGTCAACGGTCTTTTGCGTAGAAGTTGAGGCATGTACAAATTATTATGATAATTATCCTTGACACCGCAAACGAACATGGGCGCATCAGCGGGTGGTGCTGAGATCATAGCCTTATTGACACCACCCTTCGAATGTGGGGATGCCTTATCGATGGTGGTGAAAACGCCAGTAGATTTATTCGGCACCAGCGCTAGCCCAATTTATATTGGCAGGGTCACGTACGCAAAATAAAATAATTTTTCGTCCTTTGACGACTAGTGCTCCATTATCAGCTGAAACTGACTAAATGAAAATTTTTGAAAGATCAATTGATCGTTCTGTGTATAGCCTACTTCTACGTAGTCTATATTTTCAAAAAAAAAAAAAAAACTTAGTAAATATTAAGTATTTTACTTGTAAAATACTTGAAAAATACCGGAAGTTTGATATAGTTTTAAATTTCGTATTTATTGTGGGAATATACCGAAACTCTACTGAAACTTTTTATCGCATGACGTCGTATTATTTAAGTAAAGACCAAGTAGATTACATGGAAAATACCGAAAAACTACTAAAAAAAATACCTGGAACATACCTTATATTAAAGTTTGTAGTTTTTAAGGAGCGCTACCGAAATTTTACCCAAACCTAATTTTTTCGCAAGACGACGTATTATTTAAGTAAAACCCAAGTGGATTGCATGAAAAATACCCAAAAACTGCTCAAAAAATATCTGGAATATACCTTATATCTAAGTTGGTAGTTTTTAAGGAGCGCTACCAAAATGTTACCAAAAACTTATTTACTTTCGGTTGTTGTTGTTGTTGTTAACAGCAAAACACTCCCCGAAGGTTTTGGGGAGTGATGCCGAAGTTGACAGTCCTTGACCGGATATGACCCCGGTACTCCCTTGCGGTACTGCCCGACTGTCGTGGTAGCGATTTGGTATGACCAGTGGAACTTTCTAGGTCATGTCATCCCTCAATCCGCGAGGAAGGAGAAGATGGGTAATGAGAGGTGAGATGCATATTAGTCGCCTCTTACGACCGGTATGCCTACCTCGGGCATATTCTAAACCCCTAACCCGCAGGGGGTTTTCGGTTCATTGGTATTAGTGAGTTGGAATTTTTATGATTGTGTTAGTGAGTTTCTATAGTCGATGTTTGCAGGGATGTACATATGTACGAATATGTTAAAAACAATGGCGTTCATATACTCAAATTGTGTAAAAAGTTTTGTTTTTAGAATTTTGTACATACCGAATTTCGACACCAACCCGGGCCTATAACATCATAAAGGTACCAAGAAATTAATCCGATTAAAAAAAGTTCCGGTATCGGTTACGGTTTTGCGACGTGTTTTGTTTTCGGTTCAACTTTCGTTCTTCAACTTAACAATATCTACAACGTGATGTTCCTTGGTGGAACAAAAAGCTTGTACAATTAAGATGTCAAGCCAGAAGGTTGTTTAATGCAGCTAGAGACACGGGAGACTGGGTCGCCTAGAGAAAAGCTCTAACTTCTTACAATAGATAACTTAGGAAATCTAAGAGGGTAACCTGGAAAGAACACTATATATTAAAGATCTCCCTACGGCAGTGCGGCTCCAAAAAGCCCTTGCGAGAGGCCATAGCAACGTCATTGGTACTCTGAAGAACTCAGATGGGAGCTACACCAAGCAGCCGGAAGACACATGCAAACTTTTGCTTGCTACTCACTTTCCGGACTGTATACCAGGCTATCAACACTCACATCCCGTAGTAGATTATTCTCCAACAATTAGTGGTAGAGGAAAGAGCCTGGCGGCAAAGGTAACCAATGTAAATAAGGTCCAATTGGCTTTATCAACTTTTAGTCCTTTCAAATCTTCAGGACCGGATGGGGTCTATCCTTGTCTGCTGTAGCAAGGAATCAACTACACAGCTCCAGTCGTATCAAATTTATATAGAGCAGGCCTAGACACTTAGTGGGGCAATTGTCCGAAAATCTGAGAGCCAAATTCACATAGATTATTACGCTCTTTGCTTGGCCTCTCGAACAATGACATTGTTGCTATTATCGCATTGACCAATCAAAGGATGTCGTTGATTATGAACGGTTTCGGTACTTGTTAGTAAGCGACGGAGCAAACAGATGCGATGACCGCTCTCTCGCTAACACCCCTTAACTTCCAATTTTGCCGGGTCCTGATATAGAGCATCCCTGCTGTTAGGATATATTCCGAATAGGTTGTATTTATACCGAAACCAGGGAAACAGGAAAATCTGCCTTCGTCATATCGACCAATAAGTCTCAGTTCCTTTCTCCTAAAGGGAAGTAAACTCAAAGAAACACCCTCTGTGTAAACACCAATTTACCTACCAACCTGGGAAATCCACGGAGACTGCTATCCATTGCATTACTGGAAAAATTGAAAAGCCCATAGAGTCTAAAAACATAGCCCTGTGTGCATTCATTGATATATCAGGCGCTTTCGATAATACGTCGTATCAGGCCATTGAGGAAGCCATGCTTAGCAAGGACATAAGCCCAATGATCACTCGCTGGGCCTCAAGAGGATGCCCTCAGGGTGGTGTACTTTCTCATCTACTGTGGACCCTAGACAAAGTTGACTAGACGCTTCTCTAGCCTGGCGGCCTACGACTGCTCAAAGAACAGCGGCAACTAAGTTAAGTAAGCTGCATCGGCTAGTCTGTGTCGATATAACAGGTGCAATGAGAACGTGCCCTGCTGATGCTTTAAGTGCCCTTGTGGGAATACCTCCTTTCCCTATTCTGATAGAGAAGGAGGCCACACTGGCTGCATTAATACTTCAAAAAATTTCCGATCTAAAAATCGGAAATACGACAGGACATATGCAGATAGTCAAGAATTTCATAAATAGTCCTATATTGCAGGTAAGTGATGCAATAACTCCTACCCTCAGGATCATGCGAAACTTCGAAATTTCGATCGTAGATCGAGTGCTCTAGGACACAGGGAACCCTTACGCTGAATCCGATTCGGAGATTCGGCATACGGATGGATTGAAGAATCTACATTATGTCGGACAGTCTTACGTGTTTTGCAGTCTTACACTATAACTTCGAGCTTGTCGATGAGTGCGTCGCAGTCCTTAATGAGGGAGCCTAAAACAAGGTTTTGTTAGGTTGGGTCTCAGGGCATGAAGGGCATGACGGCAACGAAAAAGCAGATCACCTGGCAAAACATGGTGCTCTAACAACATTTTATGGTCCGGAACCCTTTTGTGCATTCACCAAGGCCCACGGAAAGGAGACCATAAGCAACTGAAAACAAACAGTTTAGGCAGCATTGGCTTAGCACAGAGGCAGGCCAAACTTTTTATAGAACCCTCACAAAGAGCATCGGCCAGGCTCATTAATCTAAGAAGGGTTGATCTAAGAACCCTCACTGGTTATTTTACGGGACATTGCAGTCTGCGTTATCAACAATTTGTCTGTTTTGCGAACTGGACGATGAAACGCCGGTTCATATACTCTGCGAATGCATTGCGTTAGCAAGAAAAAGAGTTTGCTACCTAGGTCGGGTCACCCTCAATCCGTTCGTGATATGGAATAAAAAACTTGAGGAGGTGCTCAAATTTATAAAGAGCCTCCGCATACAGCAATGAGCTGAAAGTTCACACAATAGATCGTGTAAATAGTCGCGGTGTAATAAGGCCTTATAATAATAACAATATCTAAAATCAACTTTTATGGTGAACGATTCGGCAATTCAAAAGAGTGTCATATTCGTCTATGTTGTTGTTGTTGTTAACGACGAAAATACTCCCCGAAGATTTGGGGAGTGATGTCGAAATTGGCAGTCCTTGGCCGGATATGAACCCGGTACCTTCCGGTAATCTCTTGCGGTACTGCCCGACTATCTCGGTAGCGATTTGATATGACCAGTGGAACAGGCCCGTAGCTACGTACGGGCGTGGACGGGCCTTGTACGTACAAGCGAGTTCTTTGCCCGTACAGAGAGTAAGTACAAGAAAAAACCGATATTCGAAAAAATGTTGGCATAAAAATCAGAATCGGCACACCTGTGTTTGTTGATACTTCTTTGAGTTCGAGCTATTTCTATCGATGTGGAAATTTGGTATTACAATTTTGACAAATGTTCCCAAACTGCATAAGCATGCACCAAACATTCATCAAATTCTTCGGATAATGGGAACTCCGCCTGTCCACCAATGACCACGCCTTCTCAACGTTACGGATGATCAGCCAGTGTCTTGTTTTCGTGAATTAATTCACCCGAGAACAAGTTTTCCAAAGTTTTTATTTCAATTCAATATATAAAAAAATAGTTTAATTAAGTAATCACTTTGATAATCAAATTTCTAATAATTGGAATTATTGAATTATTAGTGATAATAACCAGGTGAGAGATCGGAACTGAATTTTGGCTGGGTACCAGCTGGATTTTCCATTTCTTCGCTCGATTCTAGAATAGACATCTACCAGTCCCTAGTTCTACGATTAATGCCTACTTTAGAGAGGTATTGTTAGGGAATTCCAAGCAGGCACTGACTAGGAAAACTCAGTACAAAAAAGTGACAAAAATGTATTAAGCATCTTGACAACATACGCAATAACCTATTTATTTACCTTCTCTGCATTGAGCATTTCTGTAATTTCTGTGCATTTAATTATAAATATCGATTAAGGTCATAATCATAATGTTTATTTTGTTCTCAGTCAGTTTTTACAGACAAAATCCAGTCTAGTGTTTTTCTTGATCTTGATGTTTGAGTAAACAGTTGCTATATATTCCATGGTTTAATAACACAGTGCTACCAAATTTACCAAAGTTAAAATACCTTGACGAGATAGCATTTTTCTGGTAGATCTCAATGAGATAAGAAGAACTGCGTACAAGAAATTTGCCGGACACCCTCAAAATCTTGTGTTGGGGGTCAAAAACCAGGGTTTCGTACCTTTGCACACTTATGACCCGTTATATTAGGTGTTAATAAACCGATTTTTATTTTCTTACCCGATTTCAATAGAAGAGATATAGACCTTTCTAACGATATATATCGAAATTAGTGGTAAAAGTGGTAGTATTTGCCCCACAAACACATATTTTTCGTCTTTTTTCGAGGTTGGACAACTTTGGCGCTATCCCTATGTTATAAGAAGCCTATACAAATATTGTGTGGTATTCAACGACAAATTTTGTTACGAGTGCAATGCAAGTTGATTTTCTCAAAAAAGTTAAAAACTGACGAAGTTATTAAGATTTACGTGAAAACTGAATTACAAAAAAAAGTTATTTTGCCATATAATTTGAAAATTTACGTATAAAAACCAAGTACCTATAGGTATAGGAAGAAAGTGGTCGCTGCATATTTTGGCGTGCTGGCTAATTTTTTGGCTTCAGAACTGCACCCACTTTTCCCGACATGTCCGTTTCATAAGAATCTTTACACCCACACACGAAATACTTAATTTTCTTATGTTATTTTAACAACAATTTAAAACATTTTAAAAATCGCGACGAAAACGTTTAATGTTTACAAAATTGTAATTAAGAAATTTAGAAAAAAAATATAAAACGTCAATGAAAGTGTGAAGAGAAGCGTCAGTTAAACATACTGAAACCTTCAAAACCGTGACAGCGCAATCGCTCAGTGGAGGAGACTACCCCTACGGCACCGAAAAAGGCCAAAACTCAAGGAGGCTGGACAAGGTCTTTCGAGGACATAGCCAAGGATCGCAAGATCATTGGCATTATCGACGAGAGCGACGTGGACGGCAGGATCCCCAAACAGTAATGGAAGTGGATCGAAAAGGGATAACCCTGGACCACCACCCAATTACACCGATGCCGGTTGGTATCAGGGAAACGTTAAGCTTATCGCTTGCGATGACAGCAGGTCCGTGGACCTATATAGGATCGGCATACAGCGCATAGGAGTTCACTGGGTGGATATCTATACTTCACAGTTTAGATTGTTCAGCTACTTACTCGATGAGCGTTGTAACACCTCCAAATACCACCTCTTTGAGCGCTGCTGCCACCGGGTTGCGGCCAACTGCGCTATTGCTGCCACCACTTTTTGAGTTCACACGGTGGATATCTATAGTTTACAGTTAATTTGTTCAGCTACTCGATGAGCGTAGTGACGCTTCCAAATTTAGTTTTTCAAAAATTAATTAAAAATATTAGCGGCCATTTTGAAAATGGCAACATGGCCAAAACGTCTTGTCCACGTTGTTAACTTATATAAAAATATGCTATTTACCTTGTACTCGACGAGCGTAGCGATCTTGCGGTGAGATTTTAGACTCAAAGTGAAAAGAATTATTTGTTTTAAAATTTATTCGAAACCAGTAGAAACAAGTAAACTGAAAAAATTTAAAATATTTGAAAAAGAATTTTTCCGAAGCCTGGTATTATCCAGCAAAAGTTGTAGAATGATCATTATTACTATATCGACGCTAAATATTCGCCAAGTAAAAGCAGGGTTTTATCAATACAATGAAAATATATTTTTAGAAAATCTCCCCCCCCCCCCCCGAAATAATTTCCTGGATTCACCCCTGCAACACGCCCTAGGCGTTTCCAATCGGAACCAGATTTTGTATGTGATATTTCGATTTCAAGTATTAGATAAAAAGGAAAATCACTTTTATTTTTTTTGAGTCTCCATAGAGCAATCTGAACTTTGACACCCCTGCGACACCCCTAAACCATCTCCAATTGGGATAAAAATTTGTATGAGACATAGTGTAGTAGGTGCTACGCCCACTTAATTTTTTTTCTTCAAAAAATCATAAAATAATGACCATGGGGATTCACCTATGAAATTATATCATTTTAGCCATTTCAGCTACCGAGATATGCCAATTTGGGGTGGTTATCATCCAATTTCACCCAATGGCTACCTACCTTGGGCCGAAACTAACCTGTATACATGCAAATATCTCAGGTTTTACTCAAGTTATCATGTACACGGACAGACGGACGGACATGCCTTAATCAACTCCTCTTTTCAACCTAAGAACTTTCATGTATGGAACTCTATATCTATCTCGATTATTTTTTGCCGTTAAAGGACATAGTACGCTGAGTATAAAAATTGGTTCAATTAGTTAGTTCATATTACTCGCACTTTGCAAAGTATTTGGCAAAACAGTTTTTTTCAACTAACTAATGGCGGCGATATACCAACAGGTTATCATAACCTCTAACAAGATTTTTGCCGAGCTTCTCTTCCAACTTGTAGTGTGCTGCTTTGATTTTTTTCCCACAAGTTTGCGGGACCTACAGTTTTTTGCCGACTCCGAACGGCACTTGCAAAGCAAATAAGTTTTTGCTGAGAAGCTTCTCATGGCAGAAATACACCCGGAGAGTTTGCCAAACTACTGCCGAGGGGCGACCCCGTTT
Organism: Campiglossa producta; assembly: GCA_964058755.1. Lineage (NCBI taxonomy): Eukaryota > Metazoa > Arthropoda > Insecta > Diptera > Tephritidae > Campiglossa > Campiglossa producta. Next base: position 38,086,184 of record CAXKVI010000004.1, on the reverse strand, counting down.
GGAAAAATTAATTTTCTAAATAATTTTTGATAATTTTTTATGTTAGTTTTGCCGGTATGACACGACTTGGTGTAGAAGGCCGAGCCTTAACCGCTACACTACAGTGGGAAATAATTGAAGTTTACTGTTCATAATCCTCTACAGCCTTCATTTTTCATCCGATTTTGCAAGAGCATAGCTGAGCCCGATTTTTTAATTTCGGTTTGTTTACATTTGGTTTTTTGGAGCAAAGTGCTGGAAAACGGACAATTTTGAAAAAACGATATTATCCTGCTTCAGTTAGCAAAGTTTATTTAAAAAAATCGGTTTCAAAGTGAAGGCTAGAGTAATATGAAACGAAAAAAATTATCATTTGGAAATTTTGAAAAAGTTGAAAAAAAAATGTTAGAGCAAATTCTGGACTATTAGTAAAAAAAAATTTTAATTTTGTTTTTTTTTTCTATTATTTGAGTATGCCGTTTTATAGGTAATAAATTTTGAGTATGATGAAGTGCAAATTTTAGGAAGCTAGCTGTTACCGTTGAATTCAAATTTTTTTTTTGACATCCTCGTATAGGACACCTTTGGGATTTTTTTTAACTTCTTCAAAGTTTTCAAGTGATATTTTTTTTTGTCTTGTATTACTCTTACTATCATTTTGAAATAGTTTTTTTTTTTTTTTTTAAATAAACTTGGCTAACTGAAGCAGGGTATTATCGTTTTTGCAGAATTTTCCGTTTTCCCGCACTTTGCACCAAAAAACATAATGTAAATGAACCGAAATTCAAAAATCGGGCTCAGCTATGCGCTTGGAAATCTCAAAATCTTTCATTTAAAAAAAAATTACAAAATCGGATGAAAAATTAGGGCTGCAGAGGATTATGAACAGTAAACTTCAATTATTTCCCACTGTGCGGCGGCCGCTCTCCTGCAAAATTAAATTTTTGCTGATGGTGGTTATTGAATATAAGCCTAGGATATGTATGTACTTAAGTTTTGTAGTAAACATTTTTTTGTATGCTCGTGTCTTTAATTGGAAACCGAAACCAGGAAGAAACCGTAACCGAAACCGAAATAAATGTTGAAGAACGAAACCAGAACCGCAACCGAAACCCATTATAAACCGATCAAATAACGTTCCGGATTCACGTTATTTTAATCGGTTCCTACCTTGCTTTTTAGCTGTCTACAAATAATTATGATCATCATATCGACATGCAATGTACTACCTAAAAGTGTTAGATTTCGTCAGACACAAAATAAAAGTATTAGTTTTCTTACAGAATTTTAAGTGTTAGTCTTCGTATGGCACGTCGGTATGTGTCAAGAGTAATCTATTTATTAACATTATTCATCCTATCCACAGGTTGTTTCGTACAAGTGCCTTCTGAGAAGATTTTATTAAACAGTATTGTCCTGCCGCACAAGGAGCTAGCTCGGAATTTTAAAAATGAAATAATATTGTAAAATGTATGTGGTCACCAATTGTGATAACTTTAAAAGTAGTAGTCAAGTATTTTCATGGTAAAATTTAATTTCTTTTTGCACAAATTAAATAGTAACTTTCAAACATGTACATTGTACATATGTATGTATGAATATATGTTTACGTTCAATGTTTATATCGAAAATAATACCTTTTTAATACATTTGATATAAATAATCATCTTGTTTAATTACACAAAAAAGTGTCTGGGTTGGGGGATCACACCACTCTTTCTCTATATTTATTTATTTATTTATTTTCATCATAGTTTACAAATAGATCTATATACTATTCTTGTATGGGAAACTTGGTAGCGAAGACCATATTGTTCCCTATTTTAGATTTATTCTGATGTGTTGGCTTTTTGTTGTTGTTTTCTTTTTTTTAGAAGTTGTGGTGAACATTGTGTGTTTTCAAAGTGTTGTTGACCAGGTTAATTGTTTCTATTTTACTGCATGTCAAGTGCAGTTTTTATTGGTAATAATACTTTAGATTGTGGGCACAGTTGTAGTATATGCTCTGCTGTCAATGGTACCGAGCATGATGAGCATTCCAACGGGCTGGTTTCATTATAATAGTGGGCTGTATTGAATAACATGGTTCCTACTCGCATTCTAGCTATCTTTATGCATTCCTCTCTTGTAAAATTTATGTTATAATTTGGTCTGCTTGTTTCCGGATTGTGTGTCCGAAGAAATGAGTTTGAAGATCTCCATTTCTTTTGTTCTTGTTCTTCTTGTGTTTTTAAACAGTAGTTTGTTATTATACTACTGTGGCAAGGTACTTCAACTGTTAATGGTAGCCTTAGTGTTTCTTTGGCTTTTTTGTCCGCTTGTTCGTTTCCTTTGATTCCGGCGTGGCCTGGAACCCACATTATTTTTATGATTTGATTTACATCAGCTTCTTGCGTGGCCGGCCCCTCGTATTTGGTTGAAGAAATGTATTTTATGACGCTTTGGCTGTCGGAGCATATTAAGGTTTTCGATTTTGAAGCTGCCGCATGTACGATGGCGTACTCTACAGCTGCAAGATCGGCGTTAAAGATTCCTGTATGTGGCGGCATTAGTGCTTGCTTCAATGTTTCAAAGGGTTTAAGTGGAGTTTTTGCTACAACAGCGTATGTTGAGGTGTTGTCTTGGTATGAACCGTCGGTAAAGATAATAAGTTCTGGGTTGAATTCATTTTTTATTTTTAAGTAGTAAGTTCTAAACACTTCATCATTTGTGTTTTCTTTTTTGTACTCGCAGAGTGACATGTCGGTGAGATAATTTATTTTGGATTGCCCCTGATCTGCTGGCAATGGTCCCGGTATAGGTGATTTTATATATTTGAGATAGCGCGTTATGTTTTCCACTGCGCATGCTTTTCTACCCGCAGCTTTTCGCTGCTTGTAGTTCCCAAAAATGTTCATGCAAGGGGTGATCACTTTGCGTCAATGCTTTTGCTGCGAGACAAGCGGACCTCCTATAAAGATGCAAACAATATCATGATACCGCGCTTCTATTCTGAGGGCTTCTACCGCAGTTGCAGTAAGCAGTCCAGTCGCCGTTCGAAAACATGTGTTCATCGCTGTGTTGATTTTATTTTTATTTTTTTCTGACGTCCACCCGTATATTGTTAGCCCGTGTTGGATAATTCCTTCTGATATATCGCGACTTATAGAGATAGCGATGTCTATATGGGGTCCCTTCTTTTTGGTACAAAATATTTTCAGCAGGTTGTTGACCTTATTTAGTTTTTCGCAAATTTTGTTAACGTTATCGTTCCATAGTACGTTTCTTGCAAAGGTGAGGCCAAGGATTGAAAGTTTTTGTTTTAATTGAATGTTTTGGTTGCTTATCTTTAACGCTGAAGCTGTGCACTTCTGCTTTTTGCAGATGTGTACTGCTTCTGCCTTATTAATGGGAACAACTGCTCCTGTTGCTTCTGCCCACTGCTGTACTTTGCTGTTGACGTTATTCAGACTGTTATTTGCTTCCTCTGTTGTGCCCGAAGATAAAACAAAAATGTTGTCGGCATATATGCCTATAAAGTCCACACCATGTGTGTTTCTCATTGTTTTTATCAGCGTATTACTATATGCTGCAAATAGTATAACTGACAGCGGGGATCCTTGAGGGAGCCCATTGTCTAAGCTGAGAGATTTTGATAGAAAGCCGTCTACCCGCACTATTATTTTACGATGGGACATGAAGGACAGAATCGTTTTTTGTACCTGCGCCGGTACGCCCCAACTAGACAATTCTTTTATTACCACAGATGCCGTCACTCTGTCAAAAGCCTTTTCTATATCTTCGGATAATATGATGCTGTGTTTGTTTGCTTTGATGTTGTCTTTGATTTTCGCCTCTAGGGTGTGACACAGGGTATGTACTCCATGCTGTGGCAGAAAAGCATGTTGCTCTGGAAGAAATTGGGTTTTGCAGCTGTCTCTGATTTTCTTTGCTAGAATTTTATCGAACACTTTTGCTAGGACCGAGATTAGCGATATAGGTCGGTACCCTTCCATTGAGTTTGCGCTTTTATTAGGTTTAGATATTGGTGCAAGGATTGCCACTTTCCAGTAGTGAGGTTCCGGTTTGAAGAATGTTTGTGTATAGTTGGCATATCCGAATTTTCAGTGAGATGCGCATTTTGGATCATTGAGTATGTTATTTTGTCTATTCCCGGGGTTGTTCCCCTTGCGTTTCTGACCGCTACGTTGAGGTCTTGGATGGTTATTTTATTGTATGTTTCATTTAAGCTGCGGGCATCATCGGGGGTTATGCCGATTGCTAGGTTTTGTTTTTCTTTAATCACTTCCGCGTGAAAAGATTTATCTGAGCTTATTGAGCTCCATGTTTCTCCCAATTTATCTGCTATTGATTGTGGATGAGTTATGCATTGGTCGTCTGAGAATAAAGTGGGAAAGTTTATGTATTGTGGTGATTTGATTTTTTTTAATTTTACTCCAAATGGTCTTTGTGTCCATTGTTGGGTTGAGAGAGTTAACGAAAGATTGCCACGAGTCCCTTTTGGCTTGCTTGCACGCTCGCCTTACCTGGGCACATGCTCTTTTGTATTTTATTACGTTAGTGACGTCTCGTTTTGTTTTGTAGACCTTCCATATAGAGTTCTTTATGTCAATTAATTTTGCTATCTCTGCGTTGAACCAGACAGGATTTTTCCGTTGTTTAATACCTTTTTTAGAAGGCATAGACCCATTTGCCGATTTTCTGATTATTTTCTTTATATTCGCAGCCTCCTGATTAGGTTCAAGTGGCTGCCGCAGAGGCACACCTAGGCCAGTATTAAAAGGCCCGTTGTGATACCACCAACACTAGGAAAGTCAGTTCCGGGACCCTGCCATATGGAAAATCCCGGTATTAACGGAATTCTCCACATAGCAGAATCCCGGGACTGACTTTCCTATACCTACACCGTTACTCCTCCTCGAACCATTTAGATGACTTGATGAAGGCCATCAGGTCCTTTATGTCCAGCTCCGTGACCTGGCGTAGGCTGACCAGGAAGGGAACTCCCAAAAAGCGCATTCTCGCGCCACTTAAAGCCGGGCAGTTGCAGATGAGGTGCTCCACCGTTTCCTCCTCCTCATCATCCTTACAACTCCTACAGCATCACACCAAGTCTTTCTACGTGCCTACCAATGAGGCAGTGCCCAGTAACTGGGCTCCAGTTAATACGCCTATTAATATGGAGATTTCTCTTCTCCTTAGGGCATAAATTTGTCTTGATCTTTTATGATCCCATTTCGGCCAGGTTTCTTTGGATATCCGGCATCCTGGAGATTGCAGCCATCTTTCGTTGGCTTTTCGCTCTTTATCGCGAAGAACCTGCTTGGTCGTGAACTGCCTCGCAAGTTCGTCTGCCCTACAAATTCCCTCAATGTCCCTATGCCCCGGGACCCATGTGAGGTTAACGCGATTCTGTTGGGCCATCTCTTGTAGAGCTCGACGACAGCTGAGCGTCAGTTCAGAGTTGAACGAGTAAGAGCCAAGGGATTTGATGGCCGCCTGGCTGTCGCTGAATATAAAAATGTCCTGTCTGATAGTGTGTTGGCCTATCCAAGCCGCGGCGTCCATGATTGCTGAAACTTCAGCCTGGAAGACACTGCAGTGATCAGGTAGTCTGAAGGAGAGCTCAAGGTTCAGATCCTTTGAATAAACCCCTCCCCCAACTCTGCCGTCTAACTTCGAGCCATCAGTATAAATGGAAGTGCCGCCATGAGTGACGGGACTCCGATCAGTGCTCTCCCATTCTTCCCTGCTGGGAATGTTGATTTTAAAACCGCTATCTCCGACTGTTGTGGTCGCACAGCGATCTGTGCTCAGAGAAAGAAAGCTATAGGATCCCAAAATACAGGCGTGTCCAGTAGTGCTTGCGCCCCAGCCGGACGTTTCCCTTAGACGCAGAGCCGATGCTGCTGCTACTCGGTGCCCTTCCAGATCGAGTGGCAAAATGCCAAGAATGGCCTGGAGTGCTTCATTGGGCGTTGTTCTTAACGCACCGCTTATACAGATCATGCAAGATCTGTGCACTTTACCTAGCAGATTAAGGTTTGTTGCCTTGCTCAGCGCAGGCCACCATACCACAACTCCATAGAGCATGATTGGTCGAATGATTGCAGTGTAGATCCATTTGCATATTTTGGGGCTGAGCCCCCATTTCTTTCCAATGGCTCTTTTGCACGTGTAGAGTGCAATACACGCTTTGTTCTGGTGCTGAAGAACATTCTCCTTCCAGGTTAGTTTCTTATCCAGAACTGTGCCCAAGAACTTGGCTTTGTCAGCCAAGTTCAGGTGCACGTTATTCAGTTTTGGTAGTATTAGCGGTGGTATCTTATAGCGGTTGGTGAAAAGGACCAGTCCTACTTTTCCCGGGGTGATGCTCAGTCCGCAGCGCACCATGAGGAAACCTCTCCCAGTGCTACTTGCATCAAGTCGCACAGGGTTTGTGGGAATTTGCCCCTATATACTATAGCTAAGTCATCTGCATATGCCACTACCTTCCCGCCCCCAGCTTGTGTCTCGCAGCATCGAGTTGACAGTGAGGTTCCATAGAAGCGGGGAGAGAACACCACCCTGAGGCGTTCCCCTTGTGGCATAGCGTGATAAGTCAACCGAGCCCAGTGATGAAACTATTCGTCTACCCCTTAGCAGTTGATCAATAAGTCCAATAAGAGACCTGCTTATGCCCAGACTTGGGTGTTTCTGTAGATTTCCCTTTGGTGTATGCATGCTGATAGCTACAGATCAGGTTGCTATCAATAGTAGAGGAGAGGTAGTCATTTATTATCCTCTCGAAGGTCTTGAGCACAAAGGATCAGAGACTGATCGGCCTATAGTCCTTGGGCTCGTAATGAGACGCCTTCCCCGCCTTAGGAATAAACACTTCCGTGGCACTTCTCCAGGAGCACGGAATGTAGCTAAGAGCCAGGCAGGCTGTATAGAGAAATACCAGCCATTTGGCTGATGTCTCCTGCGTGTTTATGAGTTGTGCGGGAATAATCCCGTCTGGCCCGGCAGCCTTGAACGGTTCGAAGCTTTTAACCGCCCACCTAACCTTTTCCTCCGTGATGGGTATGTGTACAGCCAGGTTTGTTGTAGGTGCTAGGGGTTCCTCATGCAAGTTCCCTGGGAAGTGCGTAGTTAAGAGCAGCTCTAGGGTTTGCCTCTCGGTTCTGGTCCAGGATCCGTCAGGTTTGCGCAAATAGCTTGTGGCTGTTTGAGTTTTTGAGAGCACTCGTCTAAGTCTCGCTGTATCGTCGACATTTTCGACCCCAGTGCAGAAATTTCTCCACGATACTCTCTTCGCCTGCCTCAGAGCTTTTTTGTAGGCCCTGAGTTTAACTTTATATTCGAGCCATTGAGTCTCCGTGCCAAGGCTCTTGGCCTTATTAAATTGTGTCCTACATGATTTACGGAGCGAGTCCAGGTCGTAGGACCACCAATGCGGCCTATGTTTACCGCGTGGTTTTGGCACTGGGCAAGCCTGCTCTAGGGCATTCGAGAGCGCCGTTGTAAATGTCTTCACCAGATCCTCCAACTACCCTACTGATGAGGGGACTTGTGGGGGCAGTGCTGGCAAGTCCCTAGATAGTATTTCATTGTGTAGCTGCCAGTTAGAGTTACGTGGGTTGCGTTTCATAACCGGCTGCTCAACACAAAAGTCTAGAACTAATTCTACGTACCGGTGGTCGGAGAATGAGTGTTCATCGAGAACGCCCCATTTTCTGACCCACTCATAAGCGCCTTCGCTGCAAATAGTGAGATCTATGACCTCCCTACGGGGTTTAGTAATAAACGTAGGTTCGTTACCCACGTTGCAAACTACCAGGTTAGTTGGTTATAAATAATAAAACAACGACTCTCCTCTAGCATTGATATCGGACCTTCCCCACTGGACGTGATGAGCATTGGCGTCAGTTCCGATAATAAGATGACCCATGGAAAAATTTGCCACCAGGTCTTTTACCTCCCTCTGTGGCGGATGTTCTTCGGCGTCGTAGGGCATATAGACCGACGCCATCGTCAGACTGGTACTGTCGACTGTTAAACTGGCAGCTGTAACGTCACCATTGGTATAGTTGGGCAAGAGAAAGGCATTCAGCTCAGACTTAACCAAAATACAGGCTCTAACCCTGCCCCCCTCGCTGGCTTGGATTAGCTTAAAACCCTTAGTCCCCAAACCGCAAATCCTTGAGCTGTTGACCCAGGGTTCTTGGATGAGGACCACATCTATGTCGCCTTTAGAGAGACGACTGAGGCTGCTTTAGATTTGTGCAGGTTTATCTGAATCACCACCAACATGAGAGCGCTCAGACTTCCCTGCCACCGCCGTATCGTCGAGTTCCACCTCGTCTGGAGGCTTATCTTTCAACGACGATTTGTTCAGACCACTATTTGGCGTAGCCGAGATCCTACTAACCGTGGCAGTATTGACTTTGGTGCGCTCAGGATTACCTGCTATCACTGTGACGTTGAGGTCTTCCCCGTGCAGCAGGCTGTCTCCCATATCCGAGCTGTTGACTGCTCCTTCGCCATTTGACGTGGCAGATACCATACTTTCCGAGTCGGACATCTGCGACTCCTCTAACGGCACTGCGAAGTCCGAGCCCTCCGGTGCAGCCGAAATAGCAGCGCGCTGTGCATCGCCGCGGTATACGTGGATCACTCGTCCATTGCACCGTTTAAGGGGCTCGAGTGCTTCCTTAGTCAAGGTGAAGACCACTTGCCTGTCAGGCACTACCGCATCCTCGACCAGATTGACACCCCAGTCCTGCGTCGGGAGACGGGTTCATGATCCTCAGCATCCTGAGAATTCTCTCAGGTTCAGCAGGGATAGCAGGAATCCACGCTCTTGCCCTTGGCCGAGCCGGGATGTCCTTCCAGTCGACAACCTCGATTCTTGCCCCTTGGTAGATCTCACCCAGTCTTGCAGCTGCTGCCTTGTACAGTGCAACAGTTTTTGCATCCCCGCAAGCGAATACCTTGATTCGGCCCTGGTGCCATCCCGCATCAGAACCCATCGGCGTGGCACCCGGAGACTCATCCATAATGTCGAGAAGGGCATAACCGATAGCGTTCCGGACGTACCGCCACTGGTCCCTAGGGATGGCCCAGCTTTCGTTACCTCGGTCAATGATGCCTATGAGGATCCTATCCTTAGTTACTTCAGCAAAGCTGAGTTTACCCACTACGGGGGCGTGTTGCTGCCGCTTCGGGTGAGGTTTTAAATCCACGTCCGATCTCTGGCGTTTGAAGGGATTTCCATTAACCTTCTTTGGCGCGTAATCACTTTGGAAGTTCGGTAAGATAGCTTCAGCCATCTCCATCGTCTTTCTAGCATTCGGCGATAGCGTCTCTTGTGAAATACCCTCGTATTTCTTCAGGATCGTCGCGGCCGCTCTTTTGTCCAAGTACTCAGAGCGATTGGGAGATGTCTTTTGGGGTAAATTTCGACCCGTAGTTGCCATCGCGGTCGTTCCCTTATTTGGATCTCTGGGGCCAGGTCGTGAGACCACTGCCACAGATGTTAAGGACTTGGTTTCGGTACCGGCACTTACTAGGACATTAGCATCAGCCGTTGTTGGCTTCACTGTGTTTGTACCGGTACTTACTTTGGGGATTGCCCCCTTCTTATCCAGAGCTAATCGACCCGTAGTTGCCATCGCTGTCGATTGCTCGGCGGATAGAGAAATGGAGTTTGTCCTCCGACGTTGCGTTCTCGCTTGCTCCAGCATTTTCCTCCTCTGCTGTGCAGTATACATTGTTGTATCTTTAGTTTTAGGGTTTTTGTTAGTATTTATCATCTTGTTCGTACGACCCCTCGCCGAGCAAGGCCAGTTTAGGGTCAAGGGAAGAGTAAGGGGAATGTGTCGTCCGCCGCGGCAGAGCCCCATACCGCGGTAAGGTAATAGTTACTCTCCGAGGCGGCCCGGTATCAGAGAGGCTCCGTTCGATTACAGCCACGATTTGCCTCCCGGCTGCAAACGTCCAATGGGCACGTGGTCGCATAACACCCTGGATTGGGAGGGGGAAGATCTTAGTCGTCGCGCCAGAGAGGCTTGGCTTCTCTCGTGATGTAGTACCGGTGGCGCTATGATCACAAGGGCAGCGTAGCCCTGTGGCTATCGACTTAAGCCCTCGTACCGCGGCAAGGTGTCCACCCTTCACGAGGGAGCCTCCTGATTAATGTTGACCGTTTCTAAGAAGTCTTTGCTTATTTCTAAGTTTTTCTTTGAAAAATAGTTCCCAATTTGCTTTGGCATCGACAAAACCCGGTTTAAATTTCTTTAAGCCTGGTGTGATGTTGTTAAAGATTAAAATTGGGAAGTGGTCACTTCCTTGTGGGAAGCAGATCCAGGATAGGCCGGTTGCTAACTCTGGACTGGCCATAGTAACGTCTACGGCCGTGAGAGTGTTCTTTGTATTTAGTAATGTTGGCGAACCATCGTTTAAGAAGACTAAGTTTCTATTGTTTACGAAATCCTCCCATATTTTTCCGTTTCGGTTTGTGGTTAGTGATCCCCATATTGTGTTATGTGAGTTCAGGTCGCCTAGCAGTAGGTGATGCCCACTACTGTATGCTGGAATGCTATCAAGTAGTTGCGTTGTAAGGTATATATCCACTTCTTTATATATATTAGTTATGTGTAGTTCGGTCAACCCATGCACCGTGATGGATTGGTGAAGCAGGTCATTGCTGGATGTCACGTGGTTCGTCACGTTTATTGTATTTCTGATTAAAAAAGCGATGCCAGATTTGGCGTATTGAAAATCTTTATTGTGGTGAAAGATCTTATAATTTGGTAAGTGCAATATATGTAGGTTTTTTCGCACTATATGTGTTTCTTGTAGTATAATAATATCGGGGTTGTGTTTTGTAACTAATAATTCAAGGGCATATTTGTTGTTAATAAACCCTTGAATATTCCATTAAAGGATTGAGAGATTGAGGCCGATGTAGATGTTTTTTTTATTTGTTAAAATTTTTTTTTTTTTTTTTTTTGGTTTTGTTTATTTTTAAAAAGTGTCTAAGTCGCTGTCAAATGATTGTGATGGGAGGTAGTCATTGTTGTTTTCTATTAGGTTTTGAGATCGTCTGAATTGCAAAGATTTGTGTATATTGGGGTTGAGTGATAGTTGTTATTGCTTGTTGATGTGCAAGGAGTCATTTCTATGTCCCTTGCTTCTGCGTTTTCGTTATTTTCCTCACTATTCAATAATGAGGTTTCCATAGTTGTTGGTTGTTGGCTTGTATTTATTTCTTGTGAATCTGATTTTGCTGATGTGTTTTGTTTTATTTGTTCTGAGATTTTTGTTAGTAGAGTATCAATACTATAGTTTGAGCTGTTCTCTTGATTGTTGTGTTGAGGTGATTTCGTATTGGTTGGAGTTTCTTAATTGTTTTGATGAGTTTGTTCTTGATTTTGAATGTCATTTTGAGGTTGCGAGTTTGGTGGTGTGACCTGGTTGTTGTTTTCATTTTTAGTTTTTTCAGTGTTTTTGTTTGCAGTTATTTCTGCATATGACTTCTTCTTTTTGCTTACTCTTGGCTGCAATTGGAAAGCTGAGGGGTTGCTGTCGTCAACTTTCCAGGCTTCACGTATAGTACACCGCCGTTCAATTTTAATTTTGTTTACCGATTTGTGTTTCAAGAAGGTAGGACAGGCGGGATCTTCTGAAGTATGCGTTTCTACTTCGCAATTCACGCAGAATTTTCTAGGGCAAGGTTCGTGTGGGGGAGGGGTAGCACATTCTTTACAAAGTTGTTGTACTTCGCATTTATTTTTTGTGTGTCCCAATTTAAAGCATTTTCTGCATATCATCGGGTTAGGGATATGTTCTTGAACTTCGACTTTTTCCCAGCCCAAGTTGATTTTCTCGGGTCTCCGAATGAGGTTGAACGTAAGAATAGCTGCTCCTGTGGGTATTGGTCCCTTACTGGTTATTTTAATAATTTTTCTTACTTCAATAACTTTTTGATCTGCTAGACCTTCCAGTAACTCATCTTCGGTAAGATTAAAGATGTTCCTAGAATAGATTCGTCCCTGTGTTGAGTTTAAGTTCTTATGGAATGAGATTTTAACTGGATCAACATCTATGTAGGTGGCTTTGATGAATTTGTTTGCTGCCGCAAGGTTTTTAACTTTTATCAATAAGTCGCCTGATTTAAGTTCGGAAACCTCCGTGTAGTCCACACTTATATGTCTAAGACCTTTTTCTATTTGGAACACATTGTAGGTAGATAATGGCCGAGTTTCTGTTTGGTTTTGTACACGCGCGGTCAGTGTCGTGCCTACGTGTATCAATCAAGGCAAGTCTTTATAACCCCAACGAAAGCACATACTGCTGCCAGAGAACATTTCAGACAAAGAAGAGTTCAGGATATTTATCGACTTTTGCAGAAGGGGAAAAACTTAAACTTTTAGGTACCGATAATAGGCAAGTTATTGTTTGCAGATTTTTTAAGCTTTTCCAACCCAAGGAAAAGTTTTATTCGCACTATTTCCCATTTAGGTACATTGCAGAAGCTAAGAAACCTTAAACATCTTTTTTATATTTTTTAGGGCCTAGAAAATAAAAAAGAATTACAGCACCTACCACTATTGAATTCTTGTTTTCTACTTTAAAATATGCGCCAATAATTTTTGAGTAGAGCGCTTTGCACGTTAAAATTGTAGATACATACATAAACAAACTTCATTTTCGTTTTCGCTTATGGCAAAACTAGCCAGAAGCTGGCTTCAAAGTTTCATATAAAATTACTTCCAAATTAAAAAAAAAAACAATTGCTTCAGAATACAGAATCGTACTAGTTTTGAAAGCCCGGTAAAAGCCAATAAGTAAAAGCGAGATGGCCATCATTGCCTAGGCGGTTTACGGCTGTTATAAGTATGTAAGTAAGAGATGGCCATCACGCACTGAAATAATTTTATGTAAATGAGCTATCAGCCGACAGGTGGCAGGAAAAACTGTAGGTATGTTTCTATGCTATTAACAGCTATTAGGTAGTAGGTGGCAGGCAGGGAATTGAAAACCAGTTATCCTTTAAGAAACCAAATGTAAACGATAAAACATAAATTGTTACGATACATTTTGAAGCTCATAGGGGCTTAGCTAGGCAAGCCGGGCTTTTCGGCTTATATGGAAGGCACGCCACTGCTCGCGGTGGCTATTAAGTATCGCGGAATGTGATCGTCATTAAGAATGATTGGGGGTAGAGGTACGAAATCTTCGTTCCTAGGTTTTTTGTTGATTTAGTTGGTTGAAAAGAAATGTTTTCGTCCGGATTTAGGTTTTTAAGCCTACTCCTCTCATTTTCAATTTTTCCGATTATCCGCGGTAAAGTTGCTTGTCACAATTTCTTGAAAGAAAAGAAAAACAACACTCGAAGAAAAGCGAAAAAAAGAAAGGAAAATACACTATTGATCACACTAGCACTTAAGTACGCAGCAGGCGAAAAAGACGTCTGTATACGGCGACTGACCGGCTAGAACTGCTCTTTCTCTATATATTTTGACGCGCTGAACACGAATCCGGTGTCCGTTTTGGTCCAGTACGTCTGGATTTTTTTTAACCTCAAAAAAACATGTCAAATTTTAATGGTATACGAATTTTTTGAGGTGTCCGTTTTGGTCCAGTACGTCTGGATTTTTTTCTAACCTCAGAAAAACATGTCAAATTTTAATGGTATATCAATTTTTTGAGGTTTCCGTTTTATCGTATGTGTGATCGATTACATAGCCCCACAGAAAAAAAAGTGTCAGGGTTGGGGGATCAGACCACCCTTTCCCCATGTATTTTGACGAGCTGAACACGAATACGATGTCCGTTTTGGTCCAGCACTTCTGGATTTTTTTCTAATCTCAAAAAAACATGTCAAATGTTTAGTGTTATACGAATTTTTTGAGGTTAGAAAAAAAATCCATACGTGGTGGACCAAAACGGACACAGGATTCGTGTTCAGTGCGTCCAAATACATATGGAAAGAGTGGTGTGATCCCCCAGCCCCGACATTTTTTTTTTTTGTAGGGCTGTGTTACCATTATTTTCACTTTTCATGACTAATACCTTGTAACAAAGTGACAGTTACTGTTCATGGACAAAAAAGATTTACTGAAAATTCAAAATTATGGCTATTGGAGAAATGAACTGATATGTATAAGACAAAACATGTAACCTTGATTTTCTTGAAAATTCAAAATTTTCAAGTATTCTCGCTCACACTGCTCCTGAACGAAGAATAGGTTGGCCACATCGTCTGGGATGCAGTCCTGATCACAAACCACTTTGTTTTGAAATCCTAGCTGCTCCTTTTTGGAAAATATGCACTTTTTTGAATTTTTCTAGCATATATCACATTGCACCTAAAGGGTTAATTGGAAAGAAACCACTCAGTCAAAAACTAAAAATGCCAATTCGTTGGCAATGTCATCTAGTTGAAAATACCGTTTGGTTTGAGATCTTAGCTACCATCCTTTAGAAAATATGCACACTTTTTGCATTTTTGATCATATATCCCTACTTCAGTGCAGTTCCATTACAGGTGGAAAGAAAATCGCGTGATTTTTTCTACTTTTGTAACAAAAACCGTATTTTAGCCGCGATTTTCTTGGTTTCTATGGAAACTAAACCTTTTTTTTACCTTCCAGTTTGAGGTCTATTCGAAGTACTTAAAATCCCAGCACCGATTAGAGATCTGAGCAACACGGCTTTGCGATGGTGATGTATATTTGAAAAATTTTCCTACCGGGTTTTAGTATATAAAATGATATATATACGAACTTATGTAAACATACAGAAAAATGAATATGTAGAAATATAGATACATATATACCCTTTGACATTATGTAAAAAAAATTATGTAAATTCGAGGTAATGTATCATAACCTGTAATGGAACTGCACTAAAGTAGTGATATATGAACAAAAATGTGCATTTTTTCTAAAGGATGGTAGCTAAGATCTCAAACCAAACGATATTTTCAACTGGATGACATTGCCAACGAATTCGCAATTTTAGTTTTTTGCTGACTTGTTTCTTTCTAATTAACCCTTTAGGTGAAATGTGGTATATGCTATAAAAATGCAAAAAAGTGCACATTTTCAAAAAAGGAGCAGCTAGGATTTCAGAACATTATTTTATTTTGTATGAATAAGGGGCTAGGTCTTTTTAAATACATACGCTCACATGGAATTCACAAATATATAACGACACGTTTATAGCAAGAAAGCTTCTCTAAGGGCCGATTTCATAAAAGTCTCCAACATGGTTACCGGAGTTTAATTGACGTATATTGTTCGGTTGGCTGTCAAATTAATCACCGATTAGTCGTTATCGGCTTTTATGCAAGCGGCCCTAAGTTGTATAGTGAAATGACACATGTGACTCATGAACTTACTTCAATACGCTCTCGTAGTCACATATGACTCATTGGACAGGGAAGTTGTTAAGATTCAAATCAGCACAAAAAAAATGTTGTCTTATATTTTGATGATTTGTACCTTAATCGGTAGCTCTACGCGAAAAAATTGTAGTCCCGAAAGTTTCTTTGCAAAATTTTAGTTTTTGCAAAAGTTATTCGAAAAAAAAAAATTTGAGAAATTACAAAAAGCACTTTTAAAAAAAAAAAAGTTATAATTCAACGGCTTAACTTAATTTAATGCAATAAATGCAATATAAAAAGGCAATTGTGTATATTTTGATATACTTTTGGAAAAATTTAACAAAAAAGATTTTTTTTAAATTTTTTGTGTATCCAGAACATTGATAAAACCAATTATCCTTAAAAAGGACACAAAAAAAAAAATTTAAAAATCTTTTTTGTTAAATTTTTCCAAAACTATATCAAAATATACACAATTGCATTCATTGCATTACATTTAGTTAAGCCGTTGAATTATAAATTTTTTTTTTAAAATTAAAGTGCTTTTTGTAATTTTTCAAATTTTTTTTGCGAATAACTTTTGCAAAAACTAAAATTTTGCAAAGAAACTTTCGGGACTACAATTTTTACGCGTAGTGCTACCGATTAAGGTACAAATCATCACAATATAAGACAACATTTTTTTTGTGCTGATTTGCCATTGCTTGAATCACGGATCCAAAGATAATTTTTATTCGTGATTTGACCTTTCAACCAATTCAAAGATAATTTTTATTTGTGATTTGAATCTGAACCAATTCAAAGATAATTTTTATTTGTGACTTGTTCTATGTTTTATTAAGATGTATTAACAATATCCAACAACATTTCTCAGCAACCCAGCTTCAAAGCGACCTTAAATCTGAGCTCTTGTATGAGCTTTTTTATGAGTTTTTCAGATCATGCGCATAAATGTGATAATTTTATGAGTTTTTCTGAGTTTACGCACTTTTGTTATCTGGATTTAAACGTCAGAATCTTTTCTATTTGAAAAAAGTGTTTGTACCCACCAAACATTCTCCGAGTGTTCATAATTTAGGAGTCCGAAATGAGTCGAAAATATGTATAGAATATGAGCCTCAGAAATTCGATCATATATGAGTCCTTTATGACTCCAATATGAGGAAATGTATGAGCCCCATTCCGAAAAAGCTCTATTAAAAAATAAACCTTTGAACAGATATTCAGTACTTAATTAGGTTAGGTTAGGTTCAAGTGGCTGCCGCAGAGGCACACTTAGGCCAGTTTTGAAAGGCCCGTTGTGATACCACCAACACAAGGAAAGTCAGTCCCGGGACCCAGCCATATGGAAAATCCCTGAGTTGTTGGGATTTTCCACATAGCAGAATCCCGGGACTGACACTCCTAAACCGACACCGTTACTCCTCCTCGAACCACTTAGATGACTTTATGAAGCCCATCAAGTCCTTTATGTCCAGTTCCGCGATCTGGCTTAGGCTATCCAGGAACGGAACTCCCAAAAAGCGCGTTCTCGCGCCGCTTAAAGCCGGACAGTTGTAGATGAGGTGCTCCACTGTTTCCTCCTCCTCATCATCTTTGCAACTCCTGCAGCATCGTCGGTAGGGCACACCTAGCCTTTCTGCATGCCTACCAATGAGGCAGTGACCGGTTAATACCCCTATCAATATGCCTCCCCTCCTAGTTAGGGCATAAATGCGTCTAGACCTTTTAAGATCCCATTTTGGCCAATTTTGTTTCGATATCCGACACCCTGGGGATTGCAGCCATCTTTCGTTGGCTTGACGGAGTGTGTGCTCCTTCAGCATTAGTTTGCATGTGGCAAACGGCATACCTAAGCGCTCTTTATCCTGAAGAACCTGCTTGGTCGTGCCCTGCCTGGCAAACTCGTCTGCCTTACAGTTTCCCTCAATGTCCCTATGTCCCGGGACCCATATGAGGTTTACGCGGTTCTGTTGGGGCATCTCCTGAAGAGATCGACGACAGCTGAGCGTCAGTTCAGATTTGAACGTGTATGAGCCAAGGGATTTGATGGCCGCTTGGCTATCGCTGAAAATACCGATATCTTCTCCGATAACACATTTGTTTAACCAGGCCGCGGCGTCCAGGATTGGCGAGACTTCCGCCTGGAAGACGCTACAATGATCAGGTAGTCTGAAGGAGAGCTCAAGGTCCAAATTCCTTGAATAAACTCCTCCTCCAACTCTGCCGTCCAACTTCGAGCCGTCGGTGTATATGGAAGTGCCACCATTTGTTTCTGGACACCAATCCGTCCTCTCCCAGTCTTCTCTGCTGGGAATGTTTATTTTGAAACAGCTATCCCCGACTGTAGTAGTCGCACAACGATCTGTGCTTAGAGGGAGAAAGCTGTAAGATTCCAGAATACTGGAGTGTCCAATAGTACCCGCAGCCCAACTGGAGGTTTCTCTTAGGCGCAGAGCTGATGCCGCCGCTGACCGAAACCCTTCCAGATCAAGTGGCAAAATGCCCAGAATGACCTGGAGGGCTTCGTTGGGCGTTGTCCTTAGCGCACCGCTTATACAGATCATATTGGATCTATGGACTTTCCGCAACAAATTCAGGTATGTTGCCTTGCTCAGCGCAGGCCACCATACGACGACTCCATAAAGCATGATTGGGCGAATGATGGCCGTGTAGATCCGTGTAGATCCAACTGCATACTCTAGGGCTGAGCCCCCATTTTTTGCCAAAAGCTCTTTTGCATGTGTAAAGAGCGATGCAAGCTTTCTGCTGGCGCTGAAGAACATTCTCTTTCCAATTCAATTTCCTGTCCAGAACTATGCCTAGAAACTTGGCCTTATCCGACAAGCCCAGGCGCGTGCCATCTAGTTCTGGTAGGCTTAGTGGCGGTATTTTGTACCGGTTGGTGAAGAGGACAAGTTCCACCTTCCCCGGGTTGATACTAAGTCCGCAGCGAGAGGACCACGTCGAAACTTCTCGCAGTGCTACTTGCATCAGGTCACACAGAGTTTGTGGGAACTTGCCTCTGAATGCAATAGCTAAATCGTCTGCGTATGCCACTATCTTCCCGCCCCCCAGCTTGTGTCACGTAGCAACGAGTTGACTGTGAGGTTCCATAAAAGCGGGAAAAGAACACCACCCTGGGGTGTTCTCCTTGTGACATAACGTGATAACTCAACCGTACCAAGTGAAGAAGCTATTTTCCTTCCCCTTAAAAGTTGGTCAATTAAATCAGTTAGAGGTCTATCTACGCCCAGATTAGTTAGAGCGGAGTTCATAGCCTCCGGGCTTATATTGTTGAAAGCCCCCTCAATGTCTAGGAGGGCCACGAGACAGTAGTCCTTTTCACACAACGATTTCTCAATGACAGACACTAGGCTGTGCAGAGCGGTTTCTGTTGATTTACCCTTGGTGTATGCATGCTGATAGCTAGAGATAAGGTTGCTATCAATAGTCGTTAAGAGGTAGTCGCTTAGTATCCTCTCAAAGGTTTTTAGTACAAAGGACGAGAGACTGATCGGTCTGTAGTCTTTTGGCTCGTAGTGGGATGCCTTCCCAGCCTTAGGGATAAACACTACCGTGGCGCTTCTCCAGGAGCCCGGAATGTGGTTAACAGCCAGGCAGGCTGTGAAGAGAAATACCAGCCATTTAGCAGATGTCTCCAACGTGTTTATAAGTTGCGCGGGGATAATCCCGTCCGGCCCGGCAGCCTTATACGGTTCAAAGCTCTTAACTGCCCACCTTACTCTTTCCTCAGTGATGGGTATATTTACTGCCAGGTTTGTTGCAGGTGCTAGTGGTGCATCATGCAGATTCCCGGGAAAATGTGCATTCAAGAGCAGCTCAAGGGTTTCCTCTTCCGTGCTGGTCCAGGATCCGTCAGGTTTTCGCAAATAGCTGATGGCTGTTTGACTTTTCGAGAGGACTCGTCTAAGTCTCGCTGTGTCGTCGACCTTTTCGACGCCAGTGCAGAAATTTCTCCACGAGGTTCTCTTCGCCTGTCTCAGAGCTTTTTTGTAGGCCCTTAGTTTAGCTTTATATTCGTGCCAATGAGGCTCAGAGCCGAAGCTCTTGGCCTTGTTAAATTGTTTCCATTTTCTGACCCACTCATAAGCGCCTTCACTACAGATAGTGAGGTCTATGACCTACCTGCGGGTCTTAGTGATAAAAGTAAGCTCATTACCCACGTTGCAAATCACCAGGTTGGTTGTTAAGAGGTAGGTTAGGTTAGGTTGCGAGGGCAGGACAGAGTGCAGGACCCTGCCCACCACTTAGGCCAGTCAAGTTGGCCCATTGTGATACCCTATGCGGTCTTAAGACCCACCCCATATCCGAGAGACAAACATCAACAATCTCACATTCTCACATTTGGATTAGAGGATCAAACCAGCTCGTGGAATTAATGAATTTCGATAGAGCCCTAATATCCATTTTTGAAACCTCCGTGAGGTCGTCGATGAACGGTTGGCCGAGAATAGCCAATCGTCTTCTGCTGAGTGCAGGACAATGACACAGCAGATGTTGAACACTCTCCTCCTCTTCAATACATCTACAACTGCGACAGTAATCGTGAGTTATTACGCCCATCCTAGCACCATGTGTGCCTATTAAGCAGTGCCCTGTTAACACCCTTATCAGTGATGAGACACCGGATTTATTAAGGGACAGCAGACAGTTAGTGCGTCCTTTGTTGTACGAAGGCCAAGTTAGCCTTGATATCTCGCACGTCGAGAGACCTGACCAGAGCTCATTTGCCCTTTGTAAGGTATTTGTGCTAGCTCGGAGTTTGAAAGATGCCATGGGAATGCCTACCAGATCATTTCCTGGAAGGAGATGAGTGGTGGTACCTCTTCTGGCCAGCTCATCCGCTATACAGTTGCCTTCAATATCCCTGTGACCAGGTACCCAAATAAGGCTGATACTGAAGTGCTGAGCCATCTCGTTAAGAGATCTGCGGCATTCAGTTAGCGACTTTGTGTTGTCGACACATGAGTTCAGTGCCTTTAGCGCGGCCTGACTATCTGAGAAGATAAATATCCGTTTGCCGTTTTGGGGCGTAGACGCTAGGCTATTCACTGCACCGTGTATTGCCAGCATTTCTGCTTGGTACACGCTGCAGTGGTCGGAGATCTCTAGCCCCAGGTCCGGTGAAAAGATACCTCCACCCACCTTCCCTTCAAGCTTAGAGCCATCGGTGAATATGTTCATGGCATTCCGCACAGTATGCGGTCGGTAATCCCATTCTTGTCTTGTGGGTATTTTCACCTCGTAGTTCCTAACAAACACGTTGCTTGGCGTGCAATAGTCAGTATGTAATGGTATGCTCACAGGTGCATGGGAGCCTAAAATTGTGGCGTGACCACATGTGCCGCCCTTCCATACGTCGGTCTCCCTTAATCGCAGAGCTGTAATCACAGCCATTTCTTTAGCCACCAAATCGAGTGGTGGAAGATTCAGCATCGTGTTGAGTGCTTCTGTCGGAGTGGAGCCGAGGGCCCCGGTTATGCAGAGTTCTGAACTCCTTTGGACTTTTTGTATCTGCTTGAGGTACGTGTTCTTGGTTAGTGCCGGCCACCAGACCAGCACACCGTAGAGTAAAATTGGACGAATAATAGCTGTGTATATCCAGTGCACCGCTTTGGGAGAGAACCCCCACGATATACCAATTGCTCTCTTGCAAGTAAACAACGCGCATGTTGCCTTTTTAACTCGTTCCGCTATATTGTCGCTCCAGAGTAGTTTCCTGTCTAGAATAACTCCTAGATATTTGACTTTGTCACTGAGTACTAAAGTTGTATTCCCAATTTTTGGTGGTACTAAGTTCGGTATTTTGTACCTCCTAGTGAAGAGGACAAGTTCGGTTTTCTCGGGATTAACCTCCAAACCTGAAGCGTTCGCCCAGTCGCATACTTTAGTCAGAGCATTTTCCATTAAATTGCAGAGGGTTTGAGGAAATTTTCCCCGAATAATAACGCAGATGTCATCGGCGTACGCGATCACTTGGTAGCCTTCAGCTTCCATGAGACGTAGAAGTTGGTTTACAGTAACCAGCCACAGGAGCGGAGAGAGAACACCTCCTTGCGGGGTACCTCTCTTAACGAGTCTGTGAATCGAATTACCGCCTAGCTCCGTTGTAATTCGTCTGCTAATAAGCAATTTGCGGATAAACTCCACAAGGCAGGCATCGACCCGCAGACCCGTTAACGCCGAGGTAATGGCTTCCGGTAGAACGTTGTTGAAGGCACCTGCTATATCAAGGAAAGCCACCAGTGTATATTCCTTTGTGTCAATTGACTTTTCTATAACAGATACCAGAGAATGCAAGGCAGTGTCAGTCGATCTACCTTTACTATAGGCGTGTTGAGCCCGCGACATAAGAGTTGAGTCTATCGACCTTCTGACATAGTCCTCCAAAAGTCTTTCCATAATTTTAAGTAGAAACGAAGATAGGCTTATTGGCCTAAAATCATTAGGTTTAGAATGGGATGGTTTCCCGGATTTTGGGATAAATACTACCTTAACCTCTCTCCATGATGCAGGTACATAGTTGAGCCTGAGGCAACTAACAAATATGGTCTTCAGCCAGGGCTTAATAAGCTCGGATGTTTGTTGTAACTGGGCCGGGAATATTCCGTCCGGTCCTGGCGATTTATAGGGCTTGAGACTGGCCACGGCCCAGTCCAGCTTTTTATCATCGGTTATTTCCTTTATCAGCTGATCCGAAAGCATTTCATTCCCGACCGTAGTAGTAGCCGTGTCTGTGCATGTCGGAAAGTGAGCATCCAGAAGCAGATTCATTGTGTCAGTGCTCGAATCGGTCCAATTTCCATCCGGCATTTGTATGTGGCTCAGTGTCGCTGGCGATTTTGAGAGCACCTTCCTCAGGCGCGAAGCTGCAGATGTTGATTCGATATTGTTGCAGAAATTCACCCAGGCCCGTTTGGCCTTGCGAATTTCTTTCTTGTAGTTACTTAATTTAGTTTTGTGAAGTGCTCAGGATGTTACGCAACCATCCTGTTTGGCTTTGTTAAAGGCCGACCTGCATGTCCTTCTGTGGGTTTCAGCTAACTTTTTAGGCGGACACGCCTTGTCTAGAGCAATCTTGCAGTGTTGATTGAAGGAGCTGACGAGATCGTCTAGCTCCTCATCCTTTCTAGGTGTTACCAGCTGACAAATATTTGCAAATAAGCTTTTGGTAGTAACCCCAATTTGTTTTCCTAATATTCTGTATATATTTCGGACTTGTATGTATATCTACTAAGGAGAAGCTAATGTATCTATGGGCTGAGAAGGAGTGCTCGCCTAACACCCTCCATGATTCTATGAGGTCACTGTAAGAGTCAGTGACCAACGTTATATCGAGGACTTCCTCTCGGTTTCTTGGTACGAAGGTGGGTTCATTCCCCGTGTTACATATACTTAGGTTAGTGCCTAGTAGGTAGTTATAGACTCTATAATATAGAGTGACTCACCTCGCTCATTAGTGTCAGTGCTGCCCCATTGGTTGTGATGGGCATTAGCGTCGCCGCCTAGCACGATGATATCGTCCCGTGGTTTTGTGGAACTCACGAACTCTCTAAAGTTGTTTGATGGTAGTGGTCCTTGGTGATCGTGAGCTAGATAGAATGATGCGAACCTGCAACCTCTACCTAGCCCCTCGACGCTTATCGCTGTCAGATCTCCGTCACTAAACTGGGGTAAGAGAAGAGCGTTAATATTTGATTTAACTAAAATACACGTTCGAAGTTTACCTTTACCTGTTGCGCTATAAAGCTTGTAAGTAGGGGTCCTCAAACCACAGATCCTATCTCCAGTGATCCACGGTTCTTGAACCAGGACAATGTCTACTGCGTCTTTTGAGAGCTGCAGTAGTAGTGCGGCCGAAGCAGCTTTGCAGTGATGGAGATTAATCTGGAGGACCCTCATCACTTTTTTTTGGCGCTCTCCTCCGTGAGCGTCACGTCCGAGTCGCCGTCGCTCAGAAGCTGACTCTCGGAGTAGAGTCTCCTGAGAGCCGAGCCACCGTCCGAGCTGGACGACGCGAACCCACTCCCTGTGTCAGACGCCACTGACTTGCTGTCATCCGCGTCCACCTCCAAGAATCTCATCTGGTTCCGTGCAACCGACTGGAATCCAAACTCTAGCCCTTGGGCGTTGCGGGATATCAACCGCGTCCACTGCCCTCAAGCGCGCGCCGGGATAAACCTCTCCTATGCGCTGTATGCCAATTTTGTACAGGTCCACGGACCTGCTGTCATCGCAAGCGATCAGCTTCACATTACCCTGATACCAACCCGCATCGGCGTAGTTGGGTGGAGGACCAGGGTTGTCACGTTTGACCTGTACAGCCACTTTTGCGAGCGCGGCCCTGATCCACTTCCACTGCTGCTTGGGGATCCTGCCGTCTACGTTGCTCTCGTCTATTACTCCAATGATCTTGCGATCCTTGGCAATGTCGGCGAAGGACCTCGTCGGTCCTCCTATTCTGGCCCTTTTCGGTGCCGTTGGGGTGGTTTCCTCCAGCGATCGGTTTCGCTTGTTTCCCCCTTATTGTTAGCGCCATACAGCTCAACCTTAAAATCCGGCACTATCCGCCGAGCCCACGCAAGATCGCGCTGGAGCTTCGCCCAGGCCTCTGCCGAAACGTCTTCCTCCCGTATCGGTGAGGTCGCGTTCTTGAACAGGATCCGGGCTGCCGACCGCTTATCATTGCGGTTGGGCTTGGTGGATTGCCTGCACGCCAAGTCCTCGACCCTAACGTCAGCACCCACATTCCTGGAGCCCCCAGCCAAGGACTCACCAGACGCTTTACGCTGAAAGGCAAGACCACTTGTGGAGGCTACAGGGTTGATAGCCTCGTCCTTGGCCTCCCGATCGGAACCCCTGGAGGAGGCACCGATCATCGGACTACTCAGACCGGTTTTACACTCGGCCCTACTACGTCGAGCTGCAGCAGCAGCAAAGAAACGCTGGGGAGTCCTCTCAGCTTTCGTCACTTTACTAAGGTCCAGCATGGCCGTGACCTTTTTAACGGAGCGAGCTCCTGTTGGCTTTTTTTGAGGAGACCCAGACTCCTTATTTTTTGTTGTTGTTGTTGGACGAGTTGTTCATGTTTGAACCCACGAGTTGCGGAGACAGGGAATGGTCCACCCTGGGCAGAGATCCGCATACCCAGGGTAAGGCTAATTAGAATCGGAGGTCGCCAGGTATCCGAAGCACTCCGTCACGGGTCATATGACACCTTGATCCAGCCCATTCCAAGGAAGGAAGATAGGAAAGGGGAGAGAGTAGACTGTGATAGAGGCTACGAGTAGCGGAAGGAAAATCAGGTAAGATGGGGGGGGGGGGGAGGTCGCCGCTCGAATTAGCCGCCGAAGCGTTACCGGGTGTCACCACGTGGAGGCTCCACCCCCACTTGGAGCAGGAGGGTGCATGCACCTACGAGTCGACGGTTTGAGGTGGCGCTGGTATGTGCAAGGCGCGAACACCCCCATAAAAGACACCCTTGTTAAGAGGTAATCAAACAGAGACTCGCCCCTGGCATTGATGTCGGAGCTCCCCCATTGGACATGGTGAGCATTAGCGTCCGCTTCAATAATAAGATTACCCGTGCAGAAATTTGACAGCAGGTCTTTCACCTCCGTTTGTGGTGGGGGTTCTTCGGCGTCGTAGGGCATATAGACCGACGCCACCGTCAGGCGGGTGCTGTCGACCGTTATACTGATAGCGGTAATATCACCATTGGAGTAGTTAGGTAGGAGAAAGGAGTTCAACTCAGACTTGACCAAAATACACGTTCTGACTTTGCTCTCCTCGCTGGTTCGAATGAGCTTGAAGCCCTTAGTCCCCAATCCGCAGATTCTCGAGCTATTGACCCAGGGTTCTTGGATGAGGACCACATCCACGTCGCCTTTGGAAAGACGACTACTTAAAGCAGCCGAAGCCACTTTAGATTTGTGCAGATTAATCTGAAGCACCACCAACATGAGAGCGCACAGACTTCCCTGCCGTCCCCATATCGTCGAGGTTTGCCCCATCCCGGAGGTTTTCTATCAACGACGAGTTGTTCCGATTAACTGCCCGATATGGCGTTGCAGGAGTCTTGCTGTCTGTAGCGTTAGATTTTAATCGCTCAGCGTTGGCTGCTACCACCGTGACGTCGAGGACTTCCTCGTCCTGTAGGCTGTCCTCCATCTCCGAGTTGTTCACAGCACTATAGCCAAGGGACGTGGCGGATAACATGCTTTCCGCATCGGAATCCTCCGCTTCCTCTTCTGGTAATTCGTTTTCCGGTTCCCCCGGAGCAGCCGAGAAGGCAGCGCGCTGAGCATCACCACGATATACGTGGATAACGATCTGGCCTACGCTGTAGTGTACTAGGCCATTGAACCTTTTGAGGGGCTCGATTGACTCTTTATTCATGGTGAACACCACCTGTCTGTCGGGCCCTACCGCATCCCCGACCAGATTGACACTCCAGTCATGCGTTGGCAGGGACGGATTCATTAGCCGTAGCATCCCAAAAATTCTCTCGGGTTCGTCAGGGATGGCCGGAATCCACGCCCTTGCCCTTGGACGAGCTGGAATGTCCAGTCGACGACCTCTATCTTTGCGCCCTTGTAGACTTCACCCAGCTTAGCAGCTGCTGCCTTGTACAGTGCTACGGTTTTTGCATCCTCGCATGCGAGTAATTTAATCTGACCCTGGTGCCAACCCGCATCCGTTACTCGCGCCGAACTACCCGGAAACTCTGGAGCAACATTGAGAAGAATGTTGCCGAGTTCATTTCGCACGTAACGCCACCGGTCCTTAGGGATGGCCAGGCGGTCAAGGACGCCTATAAGGATCCTGTCCTTGGTTACCTCAGCAAAGCTTAGTTTGGCCGCTCCAGGGGTATTCTGATGCCACTTGGGAGGGGGATTTAACTCCAGGTCCGATCTCTGGCGCTTGAAAGGGTTAACTTTTAACCTCTTTGGCATGTAAGAATTTTGGAAATCCGGTATCACAGCTTTCGCTAGCTCTACCGATTTACTGGAATTCGGCGACAGCGATTCCTGCGGTACCCCTTCATACCTCTTCAGGATCTTTGCAGCCAATCTTTTCTCGTGGTATGTGAAGCGGCGGGGAGATGTCTCCTGGGAGTGCGGACCCGTAGTTGCCATCGCGGTCGCTCTCCTTGCCGAAATCTCGGTTGCAGCTTCCTTCTCCTTCGAAACTCCGAGGCCAGGTCGCGAGACCGCTGCCACAGACGTAAAGATACTGCTTTTCATATCAGCGGTTGATGGGAGTTTAGCATCCGCCGTTGTCCGCTTAGCTGCGTTGGCAACCGCACTGGTGCTAGCTCCCATCAAGTCAATCTTAGTCGATAGAGGGTTGGTTGACCGACTCGTAGTTGCCATCGCTGTCGATCCCCCCCTTGATTGTGGAACGCAGGTTGTCCTCCGGCGTTGTTGTTGCTTTCTCGCCTGTTCCTCCATAGCTCTCCTTTGCTGAGGAGTGAAATTTGGCGTTGTTTGTTTTTTAGGTTTATCGTTTATATTTGGATTATTTGAGTTCATCTTGTTCGTACGACCCATCGCCGGACAAGGCCAGTTTAGGGTCAAGGGAAGAGTAAGGGGAATGTGTCGTCCGCCGCGGTAGAGCCCCATACCGCGGTAAGGCCATAGCTACTCTCCGAGGCGACCCGGTATCAGAGAGGCTCCGTTCGATTACAGCCACGATATGCCTCCCGGCTGCAAACGTCCAATGGGCACGTGGGCGCATAACACCCTGGATTGGGAGGGGGAAGATCTTTGTCGTCGCGCCAGAGAGGCTAGGCTTCTCTCGTGATGTAGTACCGGGCGGCGCTATGATCACAAGGGCAGCGTAGCCCTGTGGCTATCGACTTAAGCCCTCGTACCGCGGTAAGGTGTCCACCCTTCACGAATGATCCAAAAAGGTAAAGGTTTTAGATTTTTTTGAATTTTCTATCATGCGTAATCATTTTCTTCGATTTTTATTTTTTCGCTCAATAATAACACAGTGCTACAGCCATTTTACACTTTCGAAGCGACCTAGTAGAGATTGTTCATCTGGTCAAGTTATACACGAAACGCCCTTTAAAAGATTTGTAACACTCCCAAAATCTGGTTTTAAGGCCAAAACCCGGGTTTTCAGTTTCTTCGTAAAAAAAAAAATTCATTAAAAAACCAATTTTTAACCTATTTCAAAATTCTCAACGGTTTTGGGCAAAGTATATTAAACAAAATAATAGTGAACTAGTCAGTTCTCTCTTTTCTGTAGGAGCTTTCCCGTCTAATGAAAAAATATTAACCCGTTCTGTTTAAGATTTTTAAATTTTTCCAATAGTGTGGAGGCGACTAAAATCCATTTCGACCACGGTCACGGGATTGACGAAATCGGCAATGGAAATAGTACCATAAGGTGGTTCGGCAGCTGTGAGAGCATAGACTCAATACCGTATAACTCTGTTTGGCCCGTCACGTCTCTCTTACAACAGCAACAGCGAAGCCGATAAATTTCTCGAAACCGAAAACTAAATCGTAACCGTTATTTTAATTAAAAAAAAAAAAAAACGAAACCCTTTCAAAATCCAGAACCGGTTCCAAACAAGTTGGTACTTTTTTTATAAATTGATTACTTCATTTCGCGGACAAAGTATCATATCGCTGGCTTCGTGAGCAAATGTCTCAAGTCCATTTTTTTTGTTTAAAATGAGATTTTGATGCAAACCGATAGTACAGTTATAAATACATCGTCTTGCATTAAAATCTCATTTTTCAAAAAAAAAAAAAAAAAATGGACTTAAGACATTTGCTCACGAAGCCAGATATGTTTTTAAGACAGAAGTTGAAATTTTTGGAAATTTCATCCGGTTTTCCGGGTTAGCGTAATTTTTTTGGCACTAATTGACAATGAATGATATCTTATCTATCTATGTATAGAAGCATGATCAATATTTTCAGGATCTCTGTTCTCATCGCTCAGACTTGTCTTGAATCCTTCTTCCTCCATTATATATCTTGCGTAGTAAGTCCCTTGACGATGATGTGTTCAGCTCTGCACTCCAAGTATAATTGAGTTACAAAACTTATTCAATATTTCAAAAACGTATTTTCCAAACTTGACAGCATCGAATACACAAGTTACGGCATTTCAAGTGAAAATCCTCAAAAAAAATATGTTTTAAAGTTGGGTTGTCGTCAACCTTAATTTATAAGCAGCAAGACTAAGACTAAATTTTACAATTGGAATTACTTAAAAGCTAACCTACTAGCACCGGCCAAACGTTGACGCAAATTCTCTGAATTTGCCAAACTGGGCTGCGCGTGTTGACGGTGGCTTCCTGTTGCTGACGGTGCGTCTGGCTTTTGCTGTGGGAAACATTGTGCAACCCAAGCTGCACTTCAGCTCTTATTGTTGTGCTTTTGCTGATCACTCAAAGTGGCGATCAGCAAATGTTAACACACATA
The DNA here is from genome assembly GCA_964058755.1 of Campiglossa producta. NCBI lineage: Eukaryota > Metazoa > Arthropoda > Insecta > Diptera > Tephritidae > Campiglossa > Campiglossa producta. The sequence goes on along the minus strand of CAXKVI010000004.1, from coordinate 38,057,357 downwards.
TACACACCCACACATACATCATCCAAGGGCCGTACTCGGTAGAGTTTTCAACTCTCACCTCGCTCTCATTAATGGTGATACAAAATGAAATTGAACCAATTCAGACATAAATGCAAAGACTAATACGATTTTATCGGAAGTACATTCTTACAATTTTATTCAGAATAACTCAAGTGACACAAGACATAGAATCATAGTAAACAGTAAAACCCCTTTTATACAAAAGCTACTACGTTTCAAAGACACACACACTTTTACAAGTTCATTCAAAGTAGCAAAAGGGAATACAGTAGAACACTGATATAACTAACTGTAATATCAGTTGCTCTGACACGGCCTTCCTGACGAGCACACGTCCTCGGGTGTGTCTAAAACAAATTAAACATTTACAAGGTACAATTATAAATGCATTCGTAGTTACAATTATAAAAGCTATTTTCTTGTATTGCCGGTTCTACGAGAACGGTACAAGTACTTGTGCTGTACCCATCGTGCCGAAACGAAACATTATAAAAAAAATACTGTTTTCTCTTTCAGAAACTCATTTATATGACAGATCTTAGTCTGAGAAAACAAATACAAGACAATTAAAAATAATAAAAATAACGGTTCCCACTTCCAACTCTCCATTAACAAAATGTTATTTCAACAATACCATGCATGCCTGAAAGCATCATCTCATCCACATCACAGTACCAAACACGCCACACGCCATGATCAAACATTGCTGTTTGCACTTGTGCTTTTATTATGGTCAAAGTGATAGCACAGCTCCATAATTCACTGATGGCTTTTTAAACTCATTTGTCCTCAGTACCAGCCTCAGCATTAGTACTACTTATTTTTGCAACCATTTCGAGTTCTGTAGGAACCTGCCCCTCTGGCATTTTTCTCAAATGCTCATGCGCATACTTGTATGTTCTCTTGCTTGTCAATGATTTAAGCACATACCCTGCAGTCAACTTAACTAGTTTTATACTAATCAAATACCAGTCAGCCAGGCGGCCTCAACTAGTTCGAGTTCTGTAATTGGCAATTGTCCTTCTCTGCATCAGCACCATACCAATTGGCTGACTAGTCAGCGTCTGCATCAGGAATATACCAGTTGATATACTTGTTATTATACACATCAGTATCATACCACTTAAGATACTAGTTCGTATATACGTCAGGATCGTATCAGTTGAAAGAATAGTTCATATATACATACATCAGAATCATACCAGTTGGCAGACTAGTTCATGTATACATCAGAATCATACCAGTTGAAAGACTAGTTCATATATGCATCAGAATCATACCAGTTGAAAGACTAGTTCATATATGCATCAGAATCATACCAGTTGACAGACTAGTTCATATATGCATCAGAATCATACCGGTTGAAAGACTAGTTCATATAAGCATTAGAACCATACGAGTTGGCAGACTAGTTATATATGCAACAGAATCATACCTGTTGACAGACTACTTCTTATATGCATCAGAATCATACCAGTTCACAGACTAGTTCATATATGAATCAGAATCATACCAATTGACAGACTAGTTAAAAAAGGCATCGGAATCATACCAGTTTTCATACTAGTTCATATATGCGTCAGTATCATACCAGTTGATATAGTAGTTCATTTATGCATCAGAATCATACCAGTTGACATAGGAACTAGTTCATATATGCATCAGAATCTTACCAGTTGACATACTAGTTCATATATACATCAGAATCATACCAGTTGACATACTGCTCAGTCTATGCGGCAGTACATACTAATTATTATGCCCATTTAGATCGTACCACTTGTCATACTAGTCCACGAATTTGGCATTCATTCCAGTTGGTATACTAGTCGGTCTATGCACCAGTAACATAGTCAGCCTCTACATCAGCAATATACCAGTTTATTCTTTAGAAAGCAGCGACTATTTGTATTTACCCGAACAAGAAAAAGCATCTGTGAATTACAAGGTAAAAAAGAAGCAGTAACAAGAGAAAAAGAAAAGCAATTGTCCTCTGCTGCATCAGCACCATACCAATTGGTATACTAGTCAGCCTCTGCATCAGCATTATACCAGTTGATATACTAGTTCATACACAGCCAAAAAATTCCGCGTTCGTCAAGTTTGATTATATAGGTGAAGGCCTAATTGCATTCAACTTTGTAGGATCCACTTTCATACAAAGCTTTTAAACGTAAAGCGAAGCGAAATTTTTGCAAATGCTCAAAAACGAGGCGCGCGTTTGTCAAAGTTTTATGTAATTGGGCCTTTGAAGTTGTATATTTAGGTAAGGTAAATTAAGGTTAAGTTAGTCGTCCACTGCGGAGTTCCGGCCCCACATATGTATATATAGATAAAAGTAAGTCTTATTTTTACATCAAAAAGAGTCAAAGTAAGACTGCTTTCATGCTGGGCCATACGAGTTAAAGGAGCATTGTAAGAGTTAATTTATATTATTGTTGTTAATATACTCAAGTTTATGCCGCAACGTAAAAAAAATGGCGGTTATATACCAACAGGTTGTCATAACCTCTAGCGAGACTTTTGCCGAACTTCTCTTCCAACTTATAGTGTGCTGCTTTGATTTTTTTCCTACAAGTTGGCGGGACCTAGTTTTTTTTTTTTTAATTTACAAATCTGTGACTGTTCAAACAGTTGAATGCAGTTAGGTTAGGTTAGGTTCAAGTGGCTGCCGCAGAGGCACACTTAGGCCAGTTTTGAAAGGCCCGTTGTGATACCACCAACACTACTAAAGTCAGTCCAGGGACCCGGCCATATGGAAAATCCCTGAGTTGTTGGGATTTTCCACATAGCAGAATCCCGGGACTGACACTCCTAAACCGACACCGTTACTCCTCCTCGAACCACTTAGATGACTTTATGAGGCCATCAAGTCCTTTATGTCCAGTTCAGCGATCTGGTTTAGGCTATCCAGGAAGGGAACTCCCAAAAAGCGCGTTCCCGCGCCGCTTAAGGCCGGGCAGTTGCAGATGAGGTGCTTCACCGTTTCCTTTTCCTTATCATCTTTGCAGCTCCTACAGCATCGTCGATAGGGCACTTCAGGATAACAGCACGAGATTGTTGCTTTTACCAGTGCCTTTTTTCTGTGTATATACACAAGAAATATAGCAGTTGACATACTAGATCATATATACATCAGCATCATATTTGTATTTACCCAAACACGAAAAAGCATCTGTGAATTACAAGAGAAAAAAAGAAGCAAACCAAAAATTCCAAATAATGTTTGCATAGTACCATGTACTACAATAGATCGTACTAATGGTTGCGATGTAATAAGGCCTTATAATAATAATGTAGTATGAAATGCAATTTTTCTAATTAGTATTTTACTAAAATATATTAGACTTTTTCTGACTACACCTTTTTCAGTTTATATTCAGAAAGTAACAATTTATATTCTAATGGCGGCGATATACCAACATTATCATAACCTCTAACGAGATTTTTAGCCGAGCTTCTCTTTCCAACTTGTGGTGTGTTGCTTTTTGAGTTTTTCCTACAAGTTGGCGGGACCTACAGTTTTTTGCCGACTCCGAACGGCACTTGCAAAGCAAATGAATTTTTTTGCTGAGAAGCTTCTCATGGCAGAAATACACCCGGAGAGTTTGCCAAACTACTGCCGAGGGGCGACCCCGTTTAGAAAAATTCTTTTTCTAAATAATTTTGGATGTTACTTTTGCCGGGCATCGAACCGCCACGACTTGGTGTAGAAGGCCGAACACTTAACCGCTACACCACGGCGGCCGCAATTTATATTCAGAAAATATAAATAACGTTCTAAGTTACAAAATCAGAATTTGTCAGGAGAGTAAAAAAACGCTAAATTCATATTTTTTAAATTTATTTCTCTCATCTTCCTCCTTAACTTTTTCTTTTATGTATACACATTTTCTTCATGAGCGGATTTTGGGCTGAGGGGTAGGAAACGACGGAAACGAAAAAAAAACTATACGCAAATCTATTTGGTTTAATGAGGAAATTCTTATTGATATTACTTATTAAGTGCAATTTCTTCTTATTTCTTATCGATTTCTTTTTATATGTGTTATTAATAAGAAAATCTTTTCAAGATTTCCTTAAAAATATGAAAAAAAGATGAAAAAGGAAAAACTTCTTATTTTAATAAGATGATCTTAGGGTTCCTAACAAGAAGATTTGACTTATTAATGTTTTCAAAGGGAAATCTTGCAGAAAACGAAATGATTTCTTAGGGCTCTTTTAAATAAGATGATCTTAGGGTTCCTAACAAGAAGATATGACTTATTAACTGATTTCCGCATAATTGTATGTGTTAATAAGATGATCTTAGGGTTCCTAACAAAAAGATTTGACTTATTAATGTTTTCAAAGGGAAATCTTGCTGAAAACGAAATGATTTCTTAGGGTTCTTTTTAATAAGATGATCTTAGGGTTCCTAAAAAGAAGATATGACTTATTAACTGATTTCCGCATAATTGTATGTGTTCATAAGATGATCTTAGGGTTCCTAACAAGAAGATTTGACTTATTAATGTTTTCAAAGGGAAATCTTGCAGAAAAAAAAAAAAAAACGAAACCCTTTCAAAATCCAGAACCGGTTCCAAACAAGTTGGTACTTTTTTTATAAATTGATTACTTCATTTCGCGGACAAAGTATCATATCGCTGGCTTCGTGAGCAAATGTCTCAAGTCCATTTTTTTTGTTTAAAATGAGATTTTGATGCAAACCGATAGTACAGTTATAAATACATCGTTTTGCATTAAAATCTCATTTTTAAAAAAAAAAAAAAAAAAATGGACTTAAGACATTTGCTCACGAAGCCAGATATGTTTTTAAGACAGAAGTTGAAATTTTTGGAAATTTCATCCGGTTTTCCGGGTTAGCGTAATTTTTTTGGCACTAATTGACAATGAATGATATCTTATCTATCTATGTATAGAAGCATGATCAATATTTTCAGGATCTCTGTTCTCATCGCTCAGACTTGTCTTGAATCCTTCTTCCTCCATTATATATCTTGCGTAGTAAGTCCCTTGACGATGATGTGTTCAGCTCTGCACTCCAAGTATAATTGAGTTACAAAACTTATTCAATATTTCAAAAACGTATTTTCCAAACTTGACAGCATCGAATACACAAGTTACGGCATTTCAAGTGAAAATCCTCAAAAAAAATATGTTTTAAAGTTGGGTTGTCGTCAACCTTTATTTATAAGCAGCAAGACTAAGACTAAATTTTACAATTGGAATTACTTAAAAGCTAACCTACTAGCACCGGCCAAACGTTGACGCAAATTCTCTGAATTTGCCAAACTGGGCTGCGCGTGTTGACGGTGGCTTCCTGTTGCTGACGGTGCGTCTGGCTTTTGCTGTGGGAAACATTGTGCAACCCAAGCTGCACTTCAGCTCTTATTGTTGTGCTTTTGCTGATCACTCAAAGTGGCGATCAGCAAATGTTAACACACATATACACACCCACACATACATCATCCAAGGGCCGTACTCGGTAGAGTTTTCAACTCTCACCTCGCTCTCATTAATGGTGATACAAAATGAAATTGAACCAATTCAGACATAAATGCAAAGACTAATACGATTTTATCGGAAGTACATTCTTACAATTTTATTCAGAATAACTCAAGTGACACAAGACATAGAATCATAGTAAACAGTAAAACCCCTTTTATACAAAAGCTACTACGTTTCAAAGACACACACACTATTACAAGTTCATTCAAAGTAGCAAAAGGGAATACAGTAGAACACTGATATAACTAACTGTAATATCAGTTGCTCTGACACGGCCTTCCTGACGAGCACACGTCCTCGGGTGTGTCTAAAACAAATTAAACATTTACAAGGTACAATTATAAATGCATTCGTAGTTACAATTATAAAAGCTATTTTCTTGTATTGCCGGTTCTACGAGAACGGTACAAGTACTTGTGCTGTACCCATCGTGCCGAAACGAAACATTATAACTAAAATACTGTTTTCTCTTTCAGAAACTCATTTATATGACAGATCTTAGTCTGAGAAAACAAATACAAGACAATTAAAAATAATAAAAATAACGGTTCCCACTTCCAACTCTCCATTAACAAAATGTTATTTCAACAATACCATGCATGCCTGAAAGCATCATCTCATCCACATCACAGTACCAAACACGCCACACGCCATGATCAAACATTGCTGTTTGCACTTGTGCTTTTATTATGGTCAAAGTGATAGCACAGCTCCATAATTCACTGATGGCTTTTTAAACTCATTTGTCCTCAGTACCAGCCTCAGCATTAGTACTACTTATTTTTGCAACCATTTCGAGTTCTGTAGGAACCTGCCCCTCTGGCATTTTTCTCAAATGCTCATGCGCATACTTGTATGTTCTCTTGCTTGTCAATGATTTAAGCACATACCCTGCAGTCAACTTAACTAGTTTTATACTAATCAAATACCAGTCAGCCAGGCGGCCTCAACTAGTTCGAGTTCTGTAATTGGCAATTGTCCTTCTCTGCATCAGCACCATACCAATTGGCTGACTAGTCAGCGTCTGCATCAGGAATATACCAGTTGATATACTTGTTATTATACACATCAGTATCATACCACTTAAGATACTAGTTCGTATATACGTCAGGATCGTATCAGTTGAAAGAATAGTTCATATATACATACATCAGAATCATACCAGTTGGCAGACTAGTTCATGTATACATCAGAATCATACCAGTTGAAAGACTAGTTCATATATGCATCAGAATCATACCAGTTGAAAGACTAGTTCATATATGCATCAGAATCATACCAGTTGACAGACTAGTTCATATATGCATCAGAATCATACCGGTTGAAAGACTAGTTCATATAAGCATTAGAACCATACCAGTTGGCAGACTAGTTATATATGCATCAGAATCATACCTGTTGACAGACTACTTCTTATATGCATCAGAATCATACCAGTTCACAGACTAGTTCATATATGAATCAGAATCATACCAATTGACAGACTAGTTAAAAAAGGCATCGGAATCATACCAGTTTTCATACTAGTTCATATATGCGTCAGTATCATACCAGTTGATATAGTAGTTCATTTATGCATCAGAATCATACCAGTTGACATAGGAACTAGTTCATATATGCATCAGAATCTTACCAGTTGACATACTAGTTCATATATACATCAGAATCATACCAGTTGACATACTGCTCAGTCTATGCGGCAGTACATACTAATCATTATGCCCATTTAGATCGTACCACTTGTCATACTAGTCCACGAATTTGGCATTCATTCCAGTTGGTATACTAGTCGGTCTATGCACCAGTAACATAGTCAGCCTCTACATCAGCAATATACCAGTTTATTCTTTAGAAAGCAGCGACTATTTGTATTTACCCGAACACGAAAAAGCATCTGTGAATTACAAGGTAAAAAAGAAGCAGTAACAAGAGAAAAAGAAAAGCAATTGTCCTCTGCTGCATCAGCACCATACCAATTGGTATACTAGTCAGCCTCTGCATCAACATTATACCAGTTGATATACTAGTTCATACACAGCCAAAAAATTCCGCGTTCGTCAAGTTTGATTATATAGGTGAAGGCCTAATTGCATTCAACTTTGTAGGATCCACTTTCATACAAAGCTTTTAAACGTAAAGCGAAGCGAAATTTTTGCAAATGCTCAAAAACGAGGCGCGCGTTTGTCAAAGTTTTATGTAATTGGGCCTTTGAAGTTGTATATTTAGGTAAGGTAAATTAAGGTTAAGTTAGTCGTCCACTGCGGAGTTCCGGCCCCACATATGTATATATAGATAAAAGTAAGTCTTATTTTTACATCAAAAAGAGTCAAAGTAAGACTGCTTTCATGCTGGGCCATACGAGTTAAAGGAGCATTGTAAGAGTTAATTTATATTATTGTTGTTAATATACTCAAGTTTATGCCGCAACGTAAAAAAAATGGCGGTTATATACCAACAGGTTGTCATAACCTCTAGCGAGACTTTTGCCGAACTTCTCTTCCAACTTATAGTGTGCTGCTTTGATTTTTTTCCTACAAGTTGGCGGGACCTAGTTTTTTTTTTTTTAATTTACAAATCTGTGACTGTTCAAACAGTTGAATGCAGTTAGGTTAGGTTAGGTTCAAGTGGCTGCCGCAGAGGCACACTTAGGCCAGTTTTGAAAGGCCCGTTGTGATACCACCAACACTACTAAAGTCAGTCCAGGGACCCGGCCATATGGAAAATCCCTGAGTTGTTGGGATTTTCCACATAGCAGAATCCCGGGACTGACACTCCTAAACCGACACCGTTACTCCTCCTCGAACCACTTAGATGACTTTATGAGGCCATCAAGTCCTTTATGTCCAGTTCAGCGATCTGGTTTAGGCTATCCAGGAAGGGAACTCCCAAAAAGCGCGTTCCCGCGCCGCTTAAGGCCGGGCAGTTGCAGATGAGGTGCTTCACCGTTTCCTTTTCCTTATCATCTTTGCAGCTCCTACAGCATCGTCGATAGGGCACTTCAGGATAACAGCACGAGATTGTTGCTTTTACCAGTGCCTTTTTTCTGTGTATATACACAAGAAATATAGCAGTTGACATACTAGATCATATATACATCAGCATTATATTTGTATTTACCCAAACACGAAAAAGCATCTGTGAATTACAAGAGAAAAAAAGAAGCAAACCAAAAATTCCAAATAATGTTTGCATAGTACCATGTACTACAATAGATCGTACTAATGGTTGCGATGTAATAAGGCCTTATAATAATAATGTAGTATGAAAAGCAATTTTTCTAATTAGTATTTTACTAAAATATATTAGACTTTTTCTGACTACACCTTTTTCAGTTTATATTCAGAAAGTAACAATTTATATTCTAATGGCGGCGATATACCAACATTATCATAACCTCTAACGAGATTTTTAGCCGAGCTTCTCTTTCCAACTTGTGGTGTGTTGCTTTTTGAGTTTTTCCTACAAGTTGGCGGGACCTACAGTTTTTTGCCGACTCCGAACGGCACTTGCAAAGCAAATGAATTTTTTTGCTGAGAAGCTTCTCATGGCAGAAATACACCCGGAGAGTTTGCCAAACTACTGCCGAGGGGCGACCCCGTTTAGAAAAATTCTTTTTCTAAATAATTTTTGATGTTACTTTTGCCGGGCATCGAACCGCCACGACTTGGTGTAGAAGGCCGAACACTTAACCGCTACACCACGGCGGCCGCAATTTATATTCAGAAAATATAAATAACGTTCTAAGTTACAAAATCAGAATTTGTCAGGAGAGTAAAAAAACGCTAAATTCATATTTTTTAAATTTATTTCTCTCATCTTCCTCCTTAACTTTTTCTTTTATGTATACACATTTTCTTCATGAGCGGATTTTGGGCTGAGGGGTAGGAAACGACGGAAACGAAAAAAAAACTATACGCAAATCTATTTGGTTTAATGAGGAAATTCTTATTGATATTACTTATTAAGTGCAATTTCTTCTTATTTCTTATCGATTTCTTTTTATATGTGTTATTAATAAGAAAATCTTTTCAAGATTTCCTTAAAAATATGAAAAAAAGATGAAAAAGGAAAAACTTCTTATTTTAATAAGATGATCTTAGGGTTCCTAACAAGAAGATTTGACTTATTAATGTTTTCAAAGGGAAATCTTGCAGAAAACGAAATGATTTCTTAGGGCTCTTTTAAATAAGATGATCTTAGGGTTCCTAACAAGAAGATATGACTTATTAACTGATTTCCGCATAATTGTATGTGTTAATAAGATGATCTTAGGGTTCCTAACAAAAAGATTTGACTTATTAATGTTTTCAAAGGGAAATCTTGCTGAAAACGAAATGATTTCTTAGGGTTCTTTTTAATAAGATGATCTTAGGGTTCCTAAAAAGAAGATATGACTTATTAACTGATTTCCGCATAATTGTATGTGTTCATAAGATGATCTTAGGGTTCCTAACAAGAAGATTTGACTTATTAATGTTTTCAAAGGGAAATCTTGCAGAAAACGAAATGATTTCTTAGGGTTCTTTTTAATAAGATGATCTTAGGGTTCCTAACAAGAAGATATGACTTATTAACTGATTTCCCCATAATTGTATGTGTTAATAAGATGATCTTAGGGTTCCTAACAAGAAGATTTGACTTATTAATATTTTCAAAGGGAAATCTTGCATCATCATCAGCAGATATCATGTAGAACAATTATACGCTGAGAAGCAGAAGTACCCGATGGCTCGATGGTAAGCACCTGTGTTCAGCATTCAATATGTGGTTAGTTCGATTCGCGGTGGAGGCAATATGGCAAGTGTGGAAGGCAATGTAAGGAAGAGTGCGGTGAGATGGCTTGAAGGAAATATAAAAGGCAACATAAGAAGGTAAAGGCAATACAAGAGAAATCTAAAACTGAATCGTAACTGATAATCTGAAGTTCTCGAAGACAATATAAGAACTCTGAAATATAATTTTTATTTTTTTTATTTGAAATATTAAAAAGAAGATCTTCTCAATAATATGTGATTTCATTTTGAAAACATTAATAAGTCGAATCTTCTTGTTAGGAACCCTAAGAAATCAATTCGTTTCTGCAAGATTTCTCTTTGAAAATATTAATAAGTCAAATCTTTTTGTTAGGAACCCTAAGATCATCTTATTAATACATACAATTATGCGGAAATCAGTTAATAAGTCAAATCTTCTTGTTAGGAACTTTCTTAGGGTTCGGTTTGTTTTTTGCAAGATTTCCCTTTGTAAACATTAATAAGATTTTCTCTTCAAATTTAAAAAGAACTTCTTCTTGAAGAAAATCTATAAAGATATCATATGACTTTTGTTCTATTTTATTAGGCATTGTTGGCTCTGTGTATCTTTCATATTGTCAATTTTACACCTTCCATATGACTTCCAGTGCCGTTACGAATCACTTTCGACGCTTCTATGCAAAATAATGTATGTCACTTTAAATTACCGTACTATTTTTAAATGCATTTTTAAACTTTTGGTGTGTCAAATTTTTAAAAATTTGTTATCTGGACAATGCAAGAGGGCAATACAAAATGTTATATGCAATAAAACCGGTTTTGAAAAAAAATGACACTTAGAACGTTATTTGCGATGATGCTTCAATTGATATTCAGAAAACTTTCTGAATATAAACTGAAAAAGGTGTAGTATGATTTCAACCCGAGATTCATACATACTTGCATACTAGTACGAACCAGGATTTTTCTGACTAGTATGATTTCGCCCAGCAAATTATAATTGTATACTAGTATGTTTTCTGATTAGATTGGCACTGATTGGTTTAAGGGTAATCAGCAAAGAACTAGTATAAAAACATCCATAAAATGTATAGTAAACGAGCTAGGTGTCTGCTCTGTAGTATGGAATTGATTAGTTTGAAGGTAGTCAGAAATTAACTAGTATGAATACACCACAAAATGTTTAGTCGAAGAACTATAATGTTGCTGAGTAGTTTGGCATTGATTGGTTTAAAGCTAATCAGAAATGAACTAGTATGAATACACCACAAAATGTACAGTCAATGAACTACATTGTTTGCCGAGTAGTTTGGCATTGACTGGCTTAAAGGTAATCAGAAATGAACTAGTATGAATACACCACAAAATGTATAGTTAATGAACTATATTGTTTGCTGAGTAGTTTGGCCTTGACTGGTTTGAAGCTAATCAGCAATGAACTAGTATAAATACACCACAAAATGTATAGTCAACGAACTATATTGTTTGCTGAGTAGTTCGACATTGAATGGTTTAAAGGTGATCAGAAATGAACTAGTATGAATACACCACAAAATGTATAGTCAATTAACTATATTGCTTGCTGAGTAGTTTGGTTTGACTGGTTTAACGCTAATCAGCAATGAACTAGTATGCATACGCCACAAAATGTATAGTCAATGAACTAGAATTTTCGCTGAGTAGTTTGGCATTGACTGGTTTTAAAACTAATCAAACTAATAGTCAATGAACTAGTATGTTTGCTGAGGAGTTCGGAATTTGACTGCAGGGTACCTATCCCCGTCTAAGACTTCTGTCACTATAAATGGGCCTCTGAATTTCGGATCTAACTTTGTTTGATGTCTTTCCTCATTCTTTAATAACACCCACTTTGTGTTTAACAATTTTTGCCCTGTTTTTATCAAATCTTTTATCATATGTAGCGTTGTGTTGCATATTATCTATAGCTTGTGTTCGTATAGTTAAAGTGTTAACATTGCATCCCTCATTATCAATGAGTATTAAACCTAAAGGTCTTGCTTCTTTGCCAATAAGTAATTCCAATGGACTAAATTTAGTCACTCGATTAGTAGTACAATTTAAAGCTGACTGAATCTCATCAAATGCATCTTGACAAGAACGATTACTTGTTTCCACAGCATTTAAAAGGCTTTTCAGTGTGCTCATAACACGTTCAACCTGACCATTAGCACGACTTGCCCCTGTAGCAATTAAGTGCAAAGCTATTCTTTGTGATGAGCAAAAATCCCGAAATTTTTGGCTAGCGAAACATCTACCTGGTCAGCAATTACACGCGATGAAACACCAAACAACGATATTGAAGATTTTAATGATTTAATACAACTATCAGAATCAAAATTAATCGTGTGATATAAATAAACAAATTTGGTAAAAGTATCGATCTGAACTACTTATAACATATTCCTTAAGATCATTCTTGCCCCTTAATTTTCCCGTTATATCAACATGAACGGTGTGCCATGGAATATTAATATTAGAAATGGGATGAAGTTCAACTTGGACTTTACCGGAAGTTGATTTTGAAAGCCTACAAGTAATGCAGTTCTCCACAAATTTTCGAACATATTTTGACATGTTTTCAAACAAATAAAAATCATAGACCTTATCAAGAGTCTTGGTCCAACCAAGATGCATAATCGATTCATTCATCACGTTGCTGCTCGGCGAGAAGCCAATTATCTGAAATCTCAGCTAAGTTCACACGCTTTTCAACGACTTTAATAAAGGGTTTAGCCTCTACTGGAATTGGGTTCCTAGAAAAGAAGTCAGCATGTGCCATACGTTTTCCCTCTCTATATTCCACATCAAAATCAAACGAGTGCAAGTAGGCCCACCACTACTAGTCAAAACTTGATGAAACTTTTCTTTAAGACTAACGGGCTTGTCAACTTCAACCACTTCGTTAGTGATATTAGTATGGTTTTCGTTATGAAGCATGTTTTCTGTATTACGAAGGATGCTCTCGAGCTCCCCCCAATGACTGATAAGCAAATTTCTTCAGAAAATGCATACTTTAAATCAGGGGCGCAGCCAGAAGAAAAGGTTTGAGGTGGTTTTTATTTTTTTTTTTTTAATATTTTCCTAGCACAACTATTTGCAAAATTATTTTATAGCGCCAGTCAGAAGTAGCGTAACGAAAGCATTTAAAAAAGATAACTATACACATATACATTAGACTGGGCCAAAAATTCAAAATTTCGTTTTTTTCAAAAATTATATTGATTTTCTTTTTAAGAAAGGTGAAAAAAAATTACTGTAATTTTTTCAGATTTTTAAATTAAAGTCTAGAGGTCTATCATCGCACAGTGGCCTGATTTGTATGGAGAGTGGGATAAAATTCAATTTCTCAGAAACGTTTGAGCCCACCAATATCAAATTTTGCACATCGGTTTCCGACTATAAGACTTGTCTTTCAGAAAAATTAAGAGCACATTGGTTGTAAGCCACGCCCACCGCTCTAAAAAGTCTATCCTTTTGTAATTTTTGTAATTGATGTATGTGAGTAAAAAGGTGAAGATATTCAAATGTGCATTCGTACAGCTCCCGCTTGCTAGCGTGATGTAGATTTAGAGTGAAATTTCAAAGGCTTCTACTTTTATAGAGTCTATAGCCCGAATAAAAGAATATTTATGGATATTTCTTGTTAAATTGGGTTTATTTATTAGAAAAAGTTCTGATTTTAATGACAGTTGTAATAAGTTTGTAATTTCTTTTTTAACGCAGAAGTATTAGCCAATGGTAACTGCCGCATGTTTTAAATGTATGGGTCCGATTGCAGAAGAATTCGGTTTATCAAATCTTCGTTTGTCAGTTTTCGAGTAATTTTTCTGGTGTGGCATCGCCGAAAGTCTTTGATATTTTTGTTATTGGCTTCAGCTGCCTCTTCCGAGAGTTGCCCTATTCCAAGCATAGAGTGTTTTATCACATCTGAGCCGTCCCAACAAACATTTAGGCTTGAGTTACGTTAGTTCTCAAGTTGAGATCTAAGTGTCTTCTCAAACCTCAAACGTTGTTTCTCAACACAAAAACCACTTGGGAATGATAGCGTTCTCAACAAAAACGCTATTTTTTTTACTATGTATTTGAGAAAACGCTGTTTCTCAAGTTCTCAACTTGTATTCAAATGGAATTCTCTAATTGGACTCAAGGAAATTCGGGTCTGAAAATAAAAACCGAAAAAAATAAACCATGATTTTTACAATGTAAAACGCAATGTGATAGTAGCTGATCCGCAAAATGCTCTAAGGAATTATTGTACTAAAAAATTGAAAACATTTAAAAAAATTTGAGAAAATAGTTCAATCATATGATGAAAGTTCGCCGATTTTTCGCGATATTTGCATACATTTTTGACACATAATTAAGGGGGATTCTATTAGCCATATTTAAGAACAAAATTTATTAAAATTGCAAAAACGGGAAGGGCAGGAAATTGTACCGTTCTAAAGTAAGTTTTAATGGATGGATGTTATATGTGCATCTTGGGCAGGATATTTTGAGAAAAAGGGAAAAATGTATAGCTAAGCCTTTTAAGAGGACATTTGAAGGAACTCAAATCAGTTCTTATATTCTGACCAAAAGTGATCTTTTGTTGTTAAAAGTTTAAATGTAATAACGAATTCTTGAAAATTATGTTTATGAAAAAATTGCAACTTAATGACATTGTATTTTACTCAAAACTTTATTGTTTTCACTAATTTCTTTTGATAAATCATGAAACATACCTTCTTCTTGCTTTTCTATTCTTATCTTGTATATTTTTTACACTGAAAGTTGAATTATTGCAAAATTAAAATCGCACTTATTTAAACAAACTTTTTCTAGAATTTTTTTTTTTACATAAGTTGACTTTGAATGAGCAGAAGTACCGTTTAACGTTCCAATTGGGCATAAAAGGTGGTTTGGGCATGACAGAAAATTCTTTTTGAAAAATCAGCATTTTTGATTTTTGTGTTTGGGGCTGGGCCACTGTGCATCGCTAGATTAGGTTTTACAGACTTTACCTCATATTTGGTATAAAAACGACAAACCATTGTTGTAAAACACCATTTTCCTGAACATATTTTTTAAGGAAATCGAATTCCCTATAAAATTTGCATTGACCAAAATTTTCTCAGACTAGCCGTTTTCTAGTATTCTAGCTTCAAAAATTAGCATGTTTTTTCGATTTCCCATTTTTCTTTCAAAAATTGTCAAAAATGCAAATATCCATGTACAACAAAGATAGATACAGATTCTTAAAGGAAATTGAGTGTGCTACAAAAAAGGTTAAACAACTTTTTTTTTGTAAGTTACTTTTTCAAAACTTTTTTAGTATTAAATTAAAAACAATCATATTTCCGTGTTTTTGATCCAATTTTTTTTACAAAATTTTGTTTACTGATATTCTACATTATTAATTATCATTATATAATCAATATTATAACAAAAAAAATATACATTTCTCATATATGTACGTTCAAACATATTTTTGCTTAAATGGCGCAGCCTAAAAAAAAGTTGACGGATCTGTGACCTCAATACATTAATTTTCATGTATTTTGGCGAGCTAAATCTAAATCCGTGATCAGAAGTAGCCTAGCGGGTCGCAGTTCTTCACTAACCTTCACAAAATAATATTGGACTTTTTTGCACGGTTAGGGCCGAACCTCGGGCCCGTTGTTTAATTCTGAATTCGGATTCAGAATCCAATTTCCCTTAAGAATATGTATTTAGCTTTATTCGATGTTGATTTTTTCATGTTTCGCAAATTTTCAAACCAAAATCGGCAATTCTGAGAAAATTTCAGTCAAGGTAGCTTTTGTAGGGAATACAATTTCCTACAAAAATATGTTCAGGTAAATGGTGTTTTTCAACAATGATTTGTCGTTTTTATAGCAAATTGGAGGTTAAGTCTGTAAAATCTAAACTAGCGATGATAGACCTCTAGACGTTAATATAAAAATCTGAAAAATTACAGTAATTTTTTCACCTTTCTTAAAAAGAAAGTCAATATAAGTTTAAAAAAAAATCAAATTTGGAATTTTTGGCCCAGTCTAATATACATACATACCTGCCAACAAATGTTATTTTATATTGACTTATATAACAAGGGCCAGCCTTCTTTTTATACCTTTCATGAACATGAAATGGTATTATAACTTTGGTCCGATGTTTGTAAGTATGAGAAGAAGAAGAGATAGACCCATCAATAAGTATACCGAAATGATCAGGATGACGAGATGAGTTGATTTAGCCATGTCCGTCTGTCCGTCTGTCTGTCTGTCTGTCTGTTTGAACGCAAACTAGTCCCTCAGTTTTTGAGATATTTGGCTGAAATTTTGTATGCGGCCACCATTTTCCAATATAGGAATCATTTGTCGGAACCAGCAAGATCGGACCGATATTACATATAGCTCCCATACAATCGATTGTTCCGATAAACGGATTTTGGGCTATAACTCCTGTAATTAAACACGTAGGAACGTGAAATTTTGTAAGTATTGCTATTTTCATATGTGAAATAACGATGTTGAAAATCATCGAGATGGGATAAATATTTCACATAGCTCCCATACAATCGATTGTTCCGATAAACGGATTTTGGGCCATAACTCCTGTAATTAAACACGTAGGATCGTGAAATTTTCTAAGTATTGCTATTTTTATATGCGAAATATCGATGTTGAAAATCGCCGAGATGGGATAAATATTTCACATAGCTCCCAAACAATCGATTGTTCCGATAAACGGATTTTGGGCTATAACTCCTGTAATTAAACACGTAGGAACGTGAAATTTTGGACGTATTGCTACTTTTATATGTGAAGTATCGGTGTTGAAAATCATCGAGATGGGATAAATATTTCACATAGCTCCCATACAATCGATTATTCCGATAAACGGATTTTGGGCTATAACTCCTGTAATTAAACACGTAGTAACGTGAAATTTTGGACGTATTGCTATTTTTATATCTGAAGTATCGATGTTGAAAATCATCGAGATGGGATAAATATTTCACATAGCCCCCATACAATCGATTGTTCCAATAAACGGATTTTGGTAGATAACTCCTGTAGTTATATAGGTAGGAACGTGAAATTTCGTAACTATTGCTATTTTAGAATGTTAAGTTAAATTCACACAGGCTGTACTGGGATCAAACAGTGAAAATCGTGACGCTTATTCATGAAAGGTATTTGGCCTTCGGCACAGCCGAAGACAGCTTTCCTTACTTGTTTTATTTGTCATTGAATCTATTACACTGCGCAACACGAAAAAATACCTGGTACGAGATAGCATTTTTCTGGTAGATCTCAATGAGATAAGAAGAACTGCGTACAAGAAATTTGCCGGACACACTCAAAATCTTGAGTTAGTGGTCAAAACCGGTTTTTCGTACCTTTGCACACTTATGACCCTGTATCTTAGGTGTATGGATGTAACAGCCATGGATCGCGTCAATATGGATGGAACGTGTGACACCCCTCTTATGCAAACGGCCCAAAAGGGGCCGTTATGGAATTGACGTTTTTCGATTTTCAAGCAATCGAAATTTTTGCAAACATGTCATGAAAACTAGTTTTCACATGTACAGTTTTATATGTCAGGGGTGGTTTAAACCCTACAACCACCCCCTGGCTGCGCCCCTGCTTTAAATCATATTACTCGGATTAATTAAAAAGGCGTAAAAAGGCGGTATTGCAAATGTGTAGTAAAAGTTATTTTTCCCTCAAAGGGTGATGTTTTTGGTAGAAGTTTAGAATCATTCAGAATCATGTTCTACTTAAAGTACATACACAGAGCCAAAAATGCCTAATAAAATTAATAAGATTGTCTTCATGATCAGCTTTTGGGCAAAGGGGTAGTCGCAAGGGTGCAAACGAAGAAAAAACTGTAGGGAAATCTTTTTGGTTTTAAGAAGAAATTCTTATTAAAAAACTATACATTTAGTACAAAGGTGTAGTTAGACGCTGGCAATTATTAGTATACGATGGCCGGATGGTTAGCAGCTGGGTTTAGCAATCGAAAAATTGTAAGTTCGATTCTCTCTGTTTTTTTTCCTAATTAGAAATGTTAAAAAGAAATATTCTTAAATATATTTATAAGATTTTCCTTTGAAACATTAACAACTCTACACATATCGGTAATTAGAAGCTGGAAATCAAAAGTGAGCGATGGCCTGATGGTTAACAGCTGGGTTTATCATTCCGAAAATTGTAAGTTCGATTCTCGGTGAGGGCGATATCATTTTATTTTTCATTTAAAATATTAAAAAGAAAATATTCTTAATAAAATTAAAAAGACTGTCTCTACAATAATAAGAAGCACATCTTCTTGAAGAAAATCTATAGAGATATCTTATGACTTTTGTTCTATTTTATTAGGCATTGTTGGCTCTGTGTATATACAAGATAACTTAAATGTATTTAAAAATGTATTTTCGGTGAACCCGGGATTTAGGTCTAGTAATCCCGGGATTTTCGGGACTTAAAAAACTA
Source organism: Campiglossa producta (assembly GCA_964058755.1). Taxonomy (NCBI): domain Eukaryota; kingdom Metazoa; phylum Arthropoda; class Insecta; order Diptera; family Tephritidae; genus Campiglossa; species Campiglossa producta. The sequence continues at coordinate 38,038,567 of CAXKVI010000004.1, read as the reverse complement.
CGGGATCCCGGGATTGGAATCCATAGTCTGAAGTAATCAGTTTAAAACTTTTGACCAGTCGAATATTCCAAAATGCCTCCCTTAAAGGTGGGCGTTGCCACGCCCACATCTAACCATTTATCAAAAAATCATAATAGAATGATTGGGGGTTCATCCCACCAAACTATTATCATTTTAGCCATTTCTGTTACCGAATTATAGCAATTTAGGTGACTTTCGAAGCTTTCGATATCGAAAGTGGGCGTGGCTGGAGAGCGATTTTTTCCAATTTCATCAGGTATACTCCCACCGATACTAGTATGCTTTGTGCCAAATTCCACCGTTCTTTCGTAATCAGTTTAAAAGTTACGACCAGTCAAATTTTCAAAAATACCTTCCTTAAAACTGGGCGGTGCCACGCTCACTATACAAAATTTATGGAAAAATCATAAAGGAGAATGACCAGGGAGATTCACCTATAAAATTATATCATTTTAGCCATTTCAGCTACCAAGATATGTCAATCTGTGTGATTTTCGAAATTTTCGATATCGAAAATGGGGGCGTGGTTATCATTCGATTTCGCCTATTTTCAATAGCAACCTACCTTGGCCAAAAAGTAACCTGTATATAATGCAAATATATCAATTTTTACTCAAGTTATCACGTACCCAGACGGACGGAGATGCCTTCATGAACTCCTCTTTTCAACCTAAGAACTTTCATATATGGAACTCTATATCTATCTCGATTATTTTGTGCCGTTACGTACTACCGTTATGTGAATAAAATTAATATACCCTTGTACTAGTACTAGTACGCTGGGTATAAAAAGTCGGTGTTTTGATCCCTAAAATACGATTTTCGCTTTTCTATAAGAATTTGTTAAGAAACTACAATTAGGGTACTCACATTCCCATATTACCAGCCCTGCTAATATTGTCAGCTGGCAATATCTTGACAATTTACCTGGTGTCAAATATTTTGTTTTTGTTTTGCCTGCAAATAGAAGATACCACTTTGTGGCAATATTGCCGGACAAAATTGAAAATTGTCATTTTGCTTTGTTTTAAAAAAAAAAAATTGTTATGAATAAATAAACAGAAAGAGAAAAAGTAAGTTTTTTTTCATATTTGGAGTTTATTTAAATAATTTGAATACGTTTATTAATATTTTCAGATTGAATTCAGACGTGAAATAACAAAGGCCGTGTGGGAGGTTAAACGGGGGTGCTCACAGTTGCCACATGGTAAGGTGGCAAAGTTAAAACGTTTTAAGTTTAGCAGATGAGTGTGAGTTCGCTAAATGCTTTAAAATTGTCGTATTTTTTCGTATGTCAAAATTTTAAAAAATTATTACTCGCACGTTTCGCATAAGGGGCTGTTCAAGTATTACGTAAGGCAGTGGCGTAGATAGCGTTTGGCGATCAGTGTGTGTCACCTTAAATTAAAAGTTTATGCCGAAAAAAATGTTTGCGTTAAAATTTTTTGCTAAAGTATCCGCGAAAAAACGCTGAATCCAGTTTTTTGCTATAACTTTAATCCGGTTTTTTTAATTTAAGTGTCACCGTGGAGGTTTCGCTCGCTCCTATCATTGACCTTTGAAGTGTTTTGGCTTAAATCGAATTTCGGATTTATTTGTGTACCATTAATCTAAAGAACTCAGAAAACTGAGAGGATTTATAAAACAAAAAATTAAACTTTTTGCCTAATCAAAGAAGTTATAACGTTGTGATCGACTAAAATTTTTTGGAAATTTTTTTTACTTAGTTTATTTTATTAATTCAATATATATATTTTTTTTATTAATCAAACATGGTACATTCTGTGATCAATAGATATTTAAAGAAAGAATAGAAATTTTAGCCTCATTCTTTTTGATTGTTCATTACCAGGGCAACCAAAAATATGCAGTAAAAAATGTGTTTTATGCGCATAAAAAATCCTTAAAAACAGCTCTTAAAATATGCGCTAAAATTTTTTTTTTTTTTTTAAATTAATTCTCAAATTTGCGTTGAATCCCTGTCTGACTATAGTAGAAACATTTGAAAAATTTTGCAAATTATTTGTACTTATGTATGCATGTTGCTGTTAAAATAAACAACAAACATTTGGGCTAAGTTTTCGAATAAAGGACTGCGTCTATTAGCACGATAAGCAGCTTTATACATGGAAAAACTTCTCTCTACCTCACCTGAGCTAACTAGTGCATATTTAAAGGCAGCAATTTCTGATATTGAGAATGTTTCAATAGGCTCCGTTTCATTTGATTTTTGCTCAGAAATTTGGATAGTTCTTTTTTTAAACATTTGCAAATTTTAGTTTTACAGAGTCGCGCTCACATTTATCAATAGTTTCTTTTGCATCTTGAACTATTTAAATTTGATCAACCAGATTTAAATTACTTGTTGTTTGTTTATAGCTTTAGCTAAAACAGTTAAGTTATATTTTATATAAATCAGTTGCAAACATAAATTGGGACTTTTGAATAATTCTTGCATATCTTTCCAGATTGTAAATGCTTTGCATCCAACATACTAGCGATCCGTTATATTTTTGATAGTTTTCTGCATAATAAACTGCGGCCCGTATCCAAGTTCTCCCCTACGTAATGACTGGTTGTGGCGGCAATTCATGTTATATTTCTTTTAAAAATGGCAATATGCAAAATTTTGCCATAACAAATGTAGCTTGCACTCTTTTTTAGTATGTAAATAGCTTTCGTATTCAATCTAATCAATGTAAATCACAGCTTGTAACACAAAAAATATGCATTTGCATAGTTTTGGTTGGCCTGTTCATTACGATGGCTTAAGGGGTAAGAAAAACGCAGAAACAGATTTTTAAGACCAAAAACAAAAAAGAAGTTTCGAAAGGGTTAATTGCTCTCCATACTAGTTGCGGCTACTTTTTTTTTTTTTTTTGACTTAGTTCAATAATAATTCTTTCGTGTAATTTTTTGTGATTCCAGGAACGATGTTGTTGTAGAAAGTATGGCGTTGTTGTTGTATGGCTCAGTAGGTTGAAAGCACTGGCGACCCCTGTTCTAAATGGTAGCGACCATGATATACATAATCATTCATGGTAATCGCAGCACAAAATAGAATACGAAATTACCGTTTTAGCCAGGAAGCTTCTGTCAAAAGCAGTGGCGAAACAACAAACGCATAAAAACACGTGCACAAACGATATACTTATTTTTCTTGGCTTTTTACTTGTTTTTCCACATTTCTTTTATCACAAAGCACTCACTAAATTTCAGTTCACAACTATTTTTCTCTACAAAAAAAATTTACTAAAACTCATTAAAACACGCAAACGAATTCCGTAGCTTTTCCACGAACTATGCAAAAAAATGTAAACAAGAAAACAAAAATGGTGATAACTTAGCAGATCCACACGTAACTGTATATGGAAGAAGAAGAAACCACAACCAACCAACAACCTGTAATGATTAAATCATGGTAGCGCCGAACCGCTTTTTAGAATTTACACCACACTTTTTCACTTTATACCATTTTAGTGTAGCAAAAGAACGTTGACTCCAAAATAGTGTTAGTTTTACTCCAAAAAAGTGTGGACTTTGCACTTTTTTTGCGCGCTAACGGGGTAACTCGTAACTCCCATAGCAACCGCATAAGTAGCAGAACTAACTTGTGAAATTAAGGGAACTCCTAATGGTTGACAACACAAAACCTTTACTATCTCAGTTCAAGAAAGGGTGGACCTACGTCACCTGTGTTTTAGGGCTCATATATAAGATTACATTTTGTGACAACTAGCAGGATTTTATTAACACGTTCCCTGCCACCATACAAAATAAAATCATTACCCAGGTGCTAGCATTTTTGTGTTACGCCCGGTTTTTCAGTGCAGGTTTAAACCACAGACAAAGTTGACTAGAGTTTATTCCATACAAATTGGCCGTTTAAACTAAGTTTAAACTCGCACGGGCCTTTTTAGGAGCCTGACCACCGGTGCTGCATGTGGCCCCTAATGAAACGAGTTAAATCCACCATTTTGAATTTGTTTTTAAATTATATCGGATTCTTATTCAGAAGCGGCATGAACCTACTCTTACTAGGGTTATGACATCGCTTATTTTGAATCAGATGTCATATTTTCTAAATTCAAAATGGTGGATTCAATCCGGAGGTGCATTTTACAACTTGATTGGATTATTTTGAAACTTGGTACGCTGGGGCCTTGTAGTTACTGATCACGGATCCGATGTCACCTTTACAAATTTCAAATTGGTATTTCGAATTTTGAAAAAACTGATATCGGATTATTTTTAATCACAGTGAAAATTAACTGCGGGGCACAAAGAGTATCGGGACTTCATAAATGTGGGAAATTTATCATAAAGTATTTTGCACACAGAAAGGTGGCACCTGGTCCTATGTATATCTACACGTACAAAACTTAAAGTGACACACAGTAAACAATGAAATGAAAAATGAAAGTTTACTTTTAATACTAGTCGCTATTAAAATTAAGCCTTTTTGGAATTAAATTTGAGTTTTAATACTAAATAGTATTAACTTAAGACTCTGAAAAATTTTTAATTTCAAATAGTTTTAAAATAATACCAAAAAAATACTAAAGCGCTCTCTCTCATTATAATGTTTTAAGTACTTTTGGTTTAAAAACAAAGCATGACAAGTATTAAATTAATTGCTTCTTAGCATTAAATTGAGTCCGGTGGTTTGTTCTTCAGAGCACGCGGTTCGTCACTATCATTTAGAACAAAGCTGCAGTTTGACGCTGGCAAGCATAAGTACTAGATGGCTTGATAGTAGACATCTCCGTTCAGCATTAAATAAATTGTGAGTTCGACTCTCGACGAAGACAATATAAAAAACTGTGTAGTTTTTTTTTTTTTTTTTGCCTGAGAGAATCTGCGACTGAATTTATAATTTTGTTTTTATTTACTGAAACGCCCACGAGGCTAGCTATAGAGCTCTATAAAACCCTTTGTTGTAAGTTGAATTAAGAATATGTTGAAAAACTACACAGAGCCAAAGCTACCTAATAAAAAACAAAAATTATAAGATATCTGTATAGTTTTTTTCAAGAAGATGTGCTTCACACTATTGTAGAGACAATCTTTTTAATGTTTTCAAAGGGAAATCACATATTATTAAGGAGATTTTCTTTTTAATATTTCTTATGAAAAATAAAATGATTTTGCCTTCACCGAGAATCGAACTTACAATTTTCGGAATGGTAAACCCAGCTGTTTACCATCAGGCCATCGCTTACTTTTGCTTGACAGCATCTACAGCTATGGTCAGAGATTTAGCGCACTTTCTATTGTACTGAAAAATAGTACAGTAACTTTAAAGATAATACGAATTACACAAAAAAATTTGAGGCTTAACAATAGTATTGTATTGCTTTCTTCAAATGACAAAAGAATTTCCGTTATATTTCTTTGTTATTTGTTTTTGCTAAGTTTTTCTTTACATCCGTCTAAAGTGCATTGGACATCGATTTAGCGGACATACTTTTGTTTTGCTATTACTTGCGATTGGTTGAAAAAGTTAATAGTTTCTTTGGTTAATATTTAATAACAAACCTCTTCTCTGATAATTTTGTTGAATTTTCTGGAAGAAAATACTGGTCGGTTTGACAAAAAATAACCTTTTTTAATCAGGGACCAATCAAGGGCAAAATTTCAAGAATTTTGATATGATTTCGGGAAAAATGGTGGACAATGCCATCAGAGCTATGAGTTCACATCCGAATTTGTCAAAGCATAACAAAAAACGTAAAGATCCCCCTTGTAAAACTTTTCCCGAAGGGGATAAAATGTTCGGAAGAAAGAGTAAAAATCATCCTTTTAAGTCCTTAAGTGGTAGAAATAATTTCGGAATTGTGCTCAACTGTGTAAAGAAAACTTATACGAAGACTCCTAAATGAAAATAAAAAGTATGGGCGCATAAGCAAGAAAACGCGCCTGCTGCCAAAACAAGAACACTTCACTAGACCGCTCCCTAAAACTTCCAAGTTCTCACTACCATGTTTTCGGAGTACCGTGGATTGGTTTCTTGATTTTTTTCATGTTGCACACACTTTTCTCGCCAGGATAGATAAGGTCTAATTAGGTTGCATCCGAAAAAAGTACAATTTCTCAAAATTCTACACCTTAAGTATGTAATGAGAATCAAAGGTGCTTTAATGTTCTTGTTTGACAGGAGCGGCGTTTTCCTGTTTATGCGCCCATACTTTTTATTTTCATTTAGGAGTCTTCGTATAAGTTTTCTTTACACAGTTGAGCACAACTCCGAAATTATTTCAACCACTTTCAATGGTAAGGACTTAAAAGGGTGCTTTTTACTCTTTCTTCCGAACATTTTATCCCCTTTGGGAAAAGTTTTACAAGGGGGATCTTTACGTTTTTTGTTATGCTTTGACAAATTCGGATCCGAACTCACATCTCTGATGGCATTGTATACAATTTTTCTCGAAAACATACCAAAATTCTTGAAATTTTGCCCTTGATTGCTCCCTGACTAAACCGACCAGTATTTTCTTCCAGAAAATTTAACAAAATTATCAGAGAAGATGTTATTTATTAAATATCAAGTAATAGCAAAACAAACGTAAGTGCGTTAAATCGATGTCCAATGTACTTTAGACGGATGTAAAGAAAAACTTAGCAAAAACAAATATCAAAGAATTATAACGGAAATTCTTTTGTCATTTGAAGAGAGCAATACAATACTATTGTTAAGCCTGAAATTTTTTTGTGCAATTCGTATTATCTTGAAAGTTACTGTACTATTTTTCAGTACAATGGAAAGTGCGCTAAATCTCTGACCATAGCTGTAATTACTGATATCTGTATAGTTATTGTTTTCAAAGGGAAATCACATATAATTGAGAAGATTTTCTTTTTAACATTTCAAATTAGGAAAAAAAAGAGAGAGAATCGAACTTAAAATTTTTGGAATGCTAAACCCAGCTGCTAACCATCCGGCCATCGTGTACTAATGCTTGCCAGCGTCTAGTTACAGCTTTATACTAAATGTATAGTTTTTTTATTAAGAATTTCTTCGTAAAACCATAGAGAATTCCCTATAGCTTTTTCTTCGTTTCCACCGTTTCGACTACCCCTTTGCCCAAAAACTGATCATGAATACAATCTTATTAACTTTATTAGGCATTTTTGGCTCTGTGTAACGATTAGGCATTATGACTTATTGGCAATTAATTAAGTTGATAAAAGATTTGAGGAGCTCCAAAAACAAAACGCAGTAAGTTACCCCATAAATTTTTTTTAGGTGTTGATGGGACTCGGCATCCCTTCCAAACAACTTCCTGCCTTAATTTTAAATCTACCTACCCGATAAATGTAATTTTTTGGGCATATGTTTGTGAAAGTATCTTTCCATTTCACGGTAATCATATTTTCTCATTTATTTACGAACGTTTTCTGTGTAACTTATTGCGTTTTGGTTTGGAGCACATCATATAATAAAATTAAAGAAAAAAAAACTTTTTTAAAAATAAACTTTTATTATCTATTGGTTTATAAAATTAACCAAAAAGTAAAAAATAAATTGACTGTAAAGGAATATAACACTTTATAAGTTCATTGTAACCTTTAAAGATAATTTGGCTTCTTCGTCAGCCACAAAATAATTCCATATTGTACATAATTAAATCTTCCAGTATATATCACATTCCTAATTTTATTAATAATAAAAGCGTGTTAAATTTTGATGGTATAATTAAGAACATTTAGGACCTTCTTTTCTATTTGATGGTATAATTAAGAACATTCAGGACCTTCTTTTCTTGCTATCGAAATTTAACACGCTTTTATTATTAATAAAATTAGGAATGTGATATATACTGGAAGATTTAATAATTTAGGTGTAAAGTTTTAATGTTAGAAATATATAATTATGTACAATATGGAATTATTTTGTGGCAGACGAAGAAGCCAAATTATCTTTAAAGGTTACAATGAACTTATAAAGTGTTATATTCCTTTACAGTCAATTTATTTTTTACTTTTTAGTTAATTTTATAAACCAATAATAAAAGTTTATTTTTAAAAAAGTTTTTTTTTCTTTAATTTTATTTTTTACTTTTTAGTTCGGTTTATCAACTAGAAATATACCTATAAGCTTGTGCTTAGAACATCTTTTTTCTTGAATTTATTTTAAATATAAAATATTGTTTAAATTAGTTATGCAATCTTTACTTAGTTATTTTAACATTCCTCATCCGATCCATTTCTTTTAATGCATCAACATTACACGGCTTCTTTGAAGTCAACTTTGAACAGTCAAGTTCTTCGATTCGAAGACCTTCTAAAGACTTAACACGGCTTAAAGCCACATAAGCTTGAACAGCAGCAAATAGTTTGCAGCCTAGATAAATAACCGCATGGTCTACGGTAGTTCCCTGAATTTTGTGCACAGTTGAAGCCCACGACAAGACAATCGGAAGCATTCTTCTTTCAGCTGTGCCGTGATTAAATTTAGCAGGAAATTGAACAGATTTAGACTGTATTATGTGTAAGCCATCGGTACCAAAGTCTACGCGAATGGATGGTATATCGTTATGGTATAGTTGAGCACGTCTGTAATATGCCCATATAACTTCAGTGATGTGACCTATTGCTCCATTTACAAGTCCCTTTGCAACGTCAACGTTAGATCTCAACATAATTTTAACACCAACAAATATTTCTAGTTCTTTTGGAAGACCTCCTGTTTTGTTAATATCTGAGTGTATTAAATTATTAACATCAATCTGATCTTTGTTTTTTGTTCCATCAATTAATTGATCTTGGGCTGTTATTTTAAATATTTCTATATTTTTCCTCCTAAAATGTTCGAGAACGGCTGCATTGTGTTCATTGACTTGCTGATTCGTCGGGTAAGTACGTAAAACGTTTTCAATCGAGAACTCTCCAGAGCTATCCAAGTGTAAAATGCTTCTTCTTATGCTTTTCATGCATACAAAGTTGAAAGTTGGCAACTTTTGCATGTCAGATGTCGCTCGTGATGCGCAATGTGTCGTTCTCTACCTAAATACACACGTTCAACTCATCTGTCAATACATAATGCTGCGGCAAACATTGATTGTGACGTCGCTATAAAGCCGTGTGGCAAAGAGGCAATAATGTCGCAGCGACATCAATCGGCTGCTAGCACCAACAGAAAACATAGAATCTTTTACAATAAAGCCGCGCCACCTATCGGAATTATTTTTTTGTTATTTTGCGTGGAGGCAGAAAACTAAACGATGATGAAAATTTCAAGATCCTACCTCAACGGGAAGTTCGTTGAAAAACGAATTAATCGACACTGAAAACAGACCTTCGTAATTCTCAAATAAAGCGACTCACGCGCCACCTAGCGGGTCCAATTTTTTTTTAACATTTAGAAATTAATTAAGTAACACACACGTAAAATATCAGCCAAATCGGTCCATAATTACGATTTTGAGTTTTTATTACCGCTATCTCAGCCCCACCTAGCGGAACTTTTTTTTACAAAAATATTTCACGAATTTCAGCTAAATCGGACCATAAATGCGAATTTTGAAAATATATCAGATCAATCGGACACCGGGAAGTGTATCAAATTTAACTTGCAAGATTTGATAACAGACAGCCGTCAGGTGAAACTAAATAAAAGCTTATAAAAAATACCCCCACATTTGTTAAAAAGTTTTATATTCATATAAAGCTAAAATAAAGACACTTTCAAAAGCAAACCGTAGGTACTTTATCGAATATTTCTAGCATGAGAGACGGTTGTTAAGACATTTATTTATCATAATTCAGATACGACAAATGAAAAACATTACCGCTAGCATTTTTGTGTTACGCCCGGTTTTTCAGTGCAGGTTAAACCACAGACAAAGTTGACTAGAGTTTATTCCATACAAATTGGCCGTTTAAACTAAGTTTAAACTCGCACGGGCCTTTTTAGGAGCCTGACCACCGGTGCTGCATGTGGCCCCTAATGAAACGAGTTAAATCCACCATTTTGAATTTGTTTTTAAATTATATCGGATTCTTATTCAGAAGCGGCATGAACCTACTCTTACTAGGGTTATGACATCGCTTATTTTGAATCAGATGTCATATTTTCTAAATTCAAAATGGTGGATTCAATCCGGAGGTGCATTTTACAACTTGATTGGATTATTTTGAAACTTGGTACGCTGGGGCCTTGTAGTTACTGATCACGGATCCGATGTCACCTTTACAAATTTCAAATTGGTATTTCGAATTTTGAAAAAACTGATATCGGATTATTTTTAATCACAGTGAAAATTAACTGCGGGGCACAAAGAGTATCGGGACTTCATAAATGTGGGAAATTTATCATAAAGTATTTTGCACACAGAAAGGTGGCACCTGGTCCTATGTATATCTACACGTACAAAACTTAAAGTGACACACAGTAAACAATGAAATGAAAAATGAAAGTTTACTTTTAATACTAGTCGCTATTAAAATTAAGCCTTTTTGGAATTAAATTTGAGTTTTAATACTAAATAGTATTAACTTAAGACTCTGAAAAATTTTTAATTTCAAATAGTTTTAAAATAATACCAAAAAAATACTAAAGCGCTCTCTCTCATTATAATGTTTTAAGTACTTTTGGTTTAAAAACAAAGCATGACAAGTATTAAATTAATTGCTTCTTAGCATTAAATTGAGTCCGGTGGTTTGTTCTTCAGAGCACGCGGTTCGTCACTATCATTTAGAACAAAGCTGCAGTTTGACGCTGGCAAGCATAAGTACTAGATGGCTTGATAGTAGACATCTCCGTTCAGCATTAAATAAATTGTGAGTTCGACTCTCGACGAAGACAATATAAAAAACTGTGTAGTTTTTTTTTTTTTTTTGCCTGAGAGAATCTGCGACTGAATTTATAATTTTGTTTTTATTTACTGAAACGCCCAGGAGGCTAGCTATAGAGCTCTATAAAACCCTTTGTTGTAAGTTGAATTAAGAATATGTTGAAAAACTACACAGAGCCAAAGCTACCTAATAAAAAACAAAAATTATAAGATATCTGTATAGTTTTTTTCAAGAAGATGTGCTTCACACTATTGTAGAGACAATCTTTTTAATGTTTTCAAAGGGAAATCACATATTATTAAGGAGATTTTCTTTTTAATATTTCTTATGAAAAATAAAATGATTTTGCCTTCACCGAGAATCGAACTTACAATTTTCGGAATGGTAAACCCAGCTGTTTACCATCAGGCCATCGCTTACTTTTGCTTGACAGCATCTACAGCTATGGTCAGAGATTTAGCGCACTTTCTATTGTACTGAAAAATAGTACAGTAACTTTAAAGATAATACGAATTACACAAAAAAATTTGAGGCTTAACAATAGTATTGTATTGCTTTCTTCAAATGACAAAAGAATTTCCGTTATATTTCTTTGTTATTTGTTTTTGCTAAGTTTTTCTTTACATCCGTCTAAAGTGCATTGGACATCGATTTAGCGGACATACTTTTGTTTTGCTATTACTTGCGATTGGTTGAAAAAGTTAATAGTTTCTTTGGTTAATATTTAATAACAAACCTCTTCTCTGATAATTTTGTTGAATTTTCTGGAAGAAAATACTGGTCGGTTTGACAAAAAATAACCTTTTTTAATCAGGGACCAATCAAGGGCAAAATTTCAAGAATTTTGATATGATTTCGGGAAAAATGGTGGACAATGCCATCAGAGCTATGAGTTCACATCCGAATTTGTCAAAGCATAACAAAAAACGTAAAGATCCCCCTTGTAAAACTTTTCCCGAAGGGGATAAAATGTTCGGAAGAAAGAGTAAAAATCATCCTTTTAAGTCCTTAAGTGGTAGAAATAATTTCGGAATTGTGCTCAACTGTGTAAAGAAAACTTATACGAAGACTCCTAAATGAAAATAAAAAGTATGGGCGCATAAGCAAGAAAACGCGCCTGCTGCCAAAACAAGAACACTTCACTAGACCGCTCCCTAAAACTTCCAAGTTCTCACTACCATGTTTTCGGAGTACCGTGGATTGGTTTCTTGATTTTTTTCATGTTGCACACACTTTTCTCGCCAGGATAGATAAGGTCTAATTAGGTTGCATCCGAAAAAAGTACAATTTCTCAAAATTCTACACCTTAAGTATGTAATGAGAATCAAAGGTGCTTTAATGTTCTTGTTTGACAGGAGCGGCGTTTTCCTGTTTATGCGCCCATACTTTTTATTTTCATTTAGGAGTCTTCGTATAAGTTTTCTTTACACAGTTGAGCACAACTCCGAAATTATTTCAACCACTTTCAATGGTAAGGACTTAAAAGGGTGCTTTTTACTCTTTCTTCCGAACATTTTATCCCCTTTGGGAAAAGTTTTACAAGGGGGATCTTTACGTTTTTTGTTATGCTTTGACAAATTCGGATCCGAACTCACATCTCTGATGGCATTGTATACAATTTTTCTCGAAAACATACCAAAATTCTTGAAATTTTGCCCTTGATTGCTCCCTGACTAAACCGACCAGTATTTTCTTCCAGAAAATTTAACAAAATTATCAGAGAAGAGGTTATTTATTAAATATCAAGTAATAGCAAAACAAACGTAAGTGCGTTAAATCGATGTCCAATGTACTTTAGACGGATGTAAAGAAAAACTTAGCAAAAACAAATATCAAAGAATTATAACGGAAATTCTTTTGTCATTTGAAGAGAGCAATACAATACTATTGTTAAGCCTGAAATTTTTTTGTGCAATTCGTATTATCTTGAAAGTTACTGTACTATTTTTCAGTACAATGGAAAGTGCGCTAAATCTCTGACCATAGCTGTAATTACTGATATCTGTATAGTTATTGTTTTCAAAGGGAAATCACATATAATTGAGAAGATTTTCTTTTTAACATTTCAAATTAGGAAAAAAAAGAGAGAGAATCGAACTTAAAATTTTTGGAATGCTAAACCCAGCTGCTAACCATCCGGCCATCGTGTACTAATGCTTGCCAGCGTCTAGTTACAGCTTTATACTAAATGTATAGTTTTTTTATTAAGAATTTCTTCGTAAAACCATAGAGAATTCCCTATAGCTTTTTCTTCGTTTCCACCGTTTCGACTACCCCTTTGCCCAAAAACTGATCATGAATACAATCTTATTAACTTTATTAGGCATTTTTGGCTCTGTGTAACGATTAGGCATTATGACTTATTGGCAATTAATTAAGTTGATAAAAGATTTGAGGAGCTCCAAAAACAAAACGCAGTAAGTTACCCCATAAATTTTTTTTAGGTGTTGATGGGACTCGGCATCCCTTCCAAACAACTTCCTGCCTTAATTTTAAATCTACCTACCCGATAAATGTAATTTTTTGGGCATATGTTTGTGAAAGTATCTTTCCATTTCACGGTAATCATATTTTCTCATTTATTTACGAACGTTTTCTGTGTAACTTATTGCGTTTTGGTTTGGAGCACATCATATAATAAAATTAAAGAAAAAAAAACTTTTTTAAAAATAAACTTTTATTATCTATTGGTTTATAAAATTAACCAAAAAGTAAAAAATAAATTGACTGTAAAGGAATATAACACTTTATAAGTTCATTGTAACCTTTAAAGATAATTTGGCTTCTTCGTCAGCCACAAAATAATTCCATATTGTACATAATTAAATCTTCCAGTATATATCACATTCCTAATTTTATTAATAATAAAAGCGTGTTAAATTTTGATGGTATAATTAAGAACATTTAGGACCTTCTTTTCTATTTGATGGTATAATTAAGAACATTCAGGACCTTCTTTTCTTGCTATCGAAATTTAACACGCTTTTATTATTAATAAAATTAGGAATGTGATATATACTGGAAGATTTAATAATTTAGGTGTAAAGTTTTAATGTTAGAAATATATAATTATGTACAATATGGAATTATTTTGTGGCAGACGAAGAAACCAAATTATCTTTAAAGGTTACAATGAACTTATAAAGTGTTATATTCCTTTACAGTCAATTTATTTTTTACTTTTTAGTTAATTTTATAAACCAATAATAAAAGTTTATTTTTAAAAAAGTTTTTTTTTCTTTAATTTTATTTTTTACTTTTTAGTTCGGTTTATCAACTAGAAATATACCTATAAGCTTGTGCTTAGAACATCTTTTTTCTTGAATTTATTTTAAATATAAAATATTGTTTAAATTAGTTATGCAATCTTTACTTAGTTATTTTAACATTCCTCATCCGATCCATTTCTTTTAATGCATCAACATTACACGGCTTCTTTGAAGTCAACTTTGAACAGTCAAGTTCTTCGATTCGAAGACCTTCTAAAGACTTAACACGGCTTAAAGCCACATAAGCTTGAACAGCAGCAAATAGTTTGCAGCCTAGATAAATAACCGCATGGTCTACGGTAGTTCCCTGAATTTTGTGCACAGTTGAAGCCCACGACAAGACAATCGGAAGCATTCTTCTTTCAGCTGTGCCGTGATTAAATTTAGCAGGAAATTGAACAGATTTAGACTGTATTATGTGTAAGCCATCGGTACCAAAGTCTACGCGAATGGATGGTATATCGTTATGGTATAGTTGAGCACGTCTGTAATATGCCCATATAACTTCAGTGATGTGACCTATTGCTCCATTTACAAGTCCCTTTGCAACGTCAACGTTAGATCTCAACATAATTTTAACACCAACAAATATTTCTAGTTCTTTTGGAAGACCTCCTGTTTTGTTAATATCTGAGTGTATTAAATTATTAACATCAATCTGATCTTTGTTTTTTGTTCCATCAATTAATTGATCTTGGGCTGTTATTTTAAATATTTCTATATTTTTCCTCCTAAAATGTTCGAGAACGGCTGCATTGTGTTCATTGACTTGCTGATTCGTCGGGTAAGTACGTAAAACGTTTTCAATCGAGAACTCTCCAGAGCTATCCAAGTGTAAAATGCTTCTTCTTATGCTTTTCATGCATACAAAGTTGAAAGTTGGCAACTTTTGCATGTCAGATGTCGCTCGTGATGCGCAATGTGTCGTTCTCTACCTAAATACACACGTTCAACTCATCTGTCAATACATAATGCTGCGGCAAACATTGATTGTGACGTCGCTATAAAGCCGTGTGGCAAAGAGGCAATAATGTCGCAGCGACATCAATCGGCTGCTAGCACCAACAGAAAACATAGAATCTTTTACAATAAAGCCGCGCCACCTATCGGAATTATTTTTTTGTTATTTTGCGTGGAGGCAGAAAACTAAACGATGATGAAAATTTCAAGATCCTACCTCAACGGGAAGTTCGTTGAAAAACGAATTAATCGACACTGAAAACAGACCTTCGTAATTCTCAAATAAAGCGACTCACGCGCCACCTAGCGGGTCCAATTTTTTTTTAACATTTAGAAATTAATTAAGTAACACACACGTAAAATATCAGCCAAATCGGTCCATAATTACGATTTTGAGTTTTTATTACCGCTATCTCAGCCCCACCTAGCGGAACTTTTTTTTACAAAAATATTTCACGAATTTCAGCTAAATCGGACCATAAATGCGAATTTTGAAAATATATCAGATCAATCGGACACCGGGAAGTGTATCAAATTTAACTTGCAAGATTTGATAACAGACAGCCGTCAGGTGAAACTAAATAAAAGCTTATAAAAAATACCCCCACATTTGTTAAAAAGTTTTATATTCATATAAAGCTAAAATAAAGACACTTTCAAAAGCAAACCGTAGGTACTTTATCGAATATTTCTAGCATGAGAGACGGTTGTTAAGACATTTATTTATCATAATTCAGATACGACAAATGAAAAACATTACCTCTGTTTACATATAAGAAAAAACTTCATTATAACACCGGGTATTGAACCTTAGACCTATAACATATGAGTTAGTATAATATTTCTAAACAAACACATACATATGCCGTTGTATACTTACATCATATACATGTATGTGCATTATTTATTTAAAATTCACCACTTCAAAAACTGGTTGTGCTGAGATCACCACACTCTCCACACAACTACAATCAGACTGTTTTCCCTCTCAGATACTTTTGTAGTAATTCAACAGGTAGCGTAATGACTGTGCTAACAATACGATATACATACATATGCACCCGGCAGTGAATTGAACTGAACTAAAAATTATTTCAATACGTGTCATTACGCTGGGCTCTAGTGGACGGATAAAGAAATTATTATTTCGTTTTTGCAACAAAATAAAGACTGTATGGAAATACGGTGCTATCACTAAGGACTATTTTATCAAAGTTCACTGTCTATTCACTGCCAATTTCATTTGGCCTTTATCTTAACAGGAGGACGAACTGACCGATAAATTTATAGTGAGCTTCAAAGTTGACGGATAGTTCAGAAAACGGCCCTAAACATGCTGCTGCAACTTTTTTATTTGATTTAACCAGCATATTTTCAAACGTAACATATATAATTTACTCCCAATGCACTCTCAATCAAATCCAAAAACTTTCAAACAGCTCATTAGATTCACTTTTCATACTAACATATTACCCTTGGTTCTAAATTTAACTTCGTACCGAATTTCAGTCGTGTAGCCTGATTATTTGCAGAGATATGCAGTACGAAAAATCCGATTTGTATGGGAGGGATCTGTAAATAATCAAGACCTCATCCCCTATTTTTCAGGAGTCTTTGGATATTAACTTTTTATTTCTACGTACCGAATTTTCGTCATACGGAATGAATACTTCCAATCAAAAACTCCCCTTATTATGGGAGGTACCACTCCCCCTTAAGAAAGCAAAATTATGTTTTTCCTAGGACCATCCCTGAAAGGTTTCCCGTCTATGGTGCTAATTTGATTGTAATCTATAAAGCGATAAACTCAAAACATCACAATGTTCGAAAAACTGCTGAGGGTTGGCCACAAAGTTTATTTAAATTTATGAATCTTTGAAACTTTGGTGGACTTTTGACCGTTTGTGAATAATTTTTCTTAAATTATTCTATGTTTTTATTATTAGTGAACAAGATGGAAAAGTAACAACAATTACAAGCTACCATGATTACGTAATTTCGGCCTTGCTCAAGGGCACTTATCAAATGGCTTTTGTGTTTAGAAATTTTTCATCACCTTTTGTTGGTCATCGAACCAAGAACCAAGGGGATTAGGAATTTCTAAGCCCGCAGTGTGTACCTCTTACACCAAGCTGCGTTGAGATTATTGCTAGCTTATATCCATCATGTTCACTTAGTATGTATTCATTTTATTTTGTTTGTTTGTTTTTATACTACCTTATCGACAACTAGAGCGACATCAATCGATCGCCATTTATACTAGCAGTGTCAAGGATTTTAGTGCACCCCGTGATCATTTTACTGACAGCTGCAGCTTATTTTCACAGGGTGGCTTTTTTCGCTGTGTCCTGCGATTAATATGTATGTATGTTATGAGTTTGTGGTCATTAATTTGAGAATCTTTGAAACTTTGGTGGACTTTTGACCGTTTGTGAATAATTTTTCTTAAATTATTCTATGTTTTTATTATTAGTGAACAAGATGGAAAAGTAACAACAATTACAAGCTACCATGATTACGTAATTTCGGCCTTGCTCAAGGGCACTTATCAAATGGCTTTTGTGTTTAGAAATTTTTCATCACCTTTTGTTGGTCATCGAACCAAGAACCAAGGGGATTAGGAATTTCTAAGCCCGCAGTGTGTACCTCTTACACCAAGCTGCGTTGAGATTATTGCTAGCTTATATCCATCATGTTCACTTAGTATGTATTCATTTTATTTTGTTTGTTTGTTTTTATACTACCTTATCGACAACTAGAGCGACATCAATCGATCGCCATTTATACTAGCAGTGTCAAGGATTTTAGTGCACCCCGTGATCATTTTACTGACAGCTGCAGCTTATTTTCACAGGGTGGCTTTTTTCGCTGTGTCCTGCGATTAATATGTATGTATGTTATGAGTTTGTGGTCATTAATTTGAGAATCTTTGAAACTTTGGTGGACTTTTGACCGTTTGTGAATAATTTTTCTTAAATTATTCTATGTTTTTATTATTAGTTTCAAAGATTCTCAAATTAATGACCACAAACTCATAACATACATACATATTTAAATTTATTTTATTTTTATTAAATTTGACTTATATAAAAAAGGTGAAAAGTCATTTTTTTAAATGTTTTAAACGCGAGAGTTGACTTAGCTACATATGTTAACACAATACAAAGCACCGCCAAACTGATTCCAAATATTGAAAATCGACTTCCAGACAGTTTCTGCTAAGCTGCCAGAAACCTAGACATATAATCAGACATCATGACTTTTAAACCTAGGATTTACCTACCAAATTATACAATTTTAGCTTTTTACCTTAAGCTAGGTACTAACTTCGCGTTTCACGTGAAATAGCTGTCAAAATCCATACAAAAGTACTTGTCGCGAAAAAGCTGTGAAATTTCGGAAGTACTTCACTGCAAAGTAGTACTAGTTTCACGACATGAAAATATTGCGCAATATGAATAAGCAACATTTTTGAACGACTTTTTTAATTGTTCATGTCATTTAAAACAGTGCGAAAAGTGGCATTTGTTACATTGACCCTTGAAATTGGAAAAATAACAGAAGATATATAAATAAACAAAGAATTGATGAAATAAAAAAATGAAAATTGCTAGCCGGGCGTGGTTTAATGGCGATTTTATCCAACTTCATCAGTTATACCCAGAACGATACTCGTATGCTTTATGCCAAATTTCATCGTTCTACCGTAATCCATTTAAAAGTTACGGCCAGTAGAACTTTTAAAAATTCCTCGTTCAAAAGTGGTCGGTGCCACGCCCAGATTAAAGAAAAATAAAAAATTATAATAGAATGGCTAGTGGGGTTCACCTGTAAAATCATATCATTTTAGACATTTCAGCTAACGAGATATATCAATTTTCGTAATTTTCGATATCGAAAAAAGGGCTTATCATCCGATTTCGCCCATTTTCAATAGCAACCTATGTTCGCTAGAAAGTAACCTGTATACCAAATTTCATGCAAATATCTGAATTTTTACTGAAGTTATCGGACAGACGAACGGACTTGCCTTAATCAACTCCTCTTTTCAACCTAAGATTATTCATATGAGCCCCTTAAAGCACAAGTGGTATAAGTCCACCTTTCAAGATATTCAAGGTTTTGTGTTGTCATCAAATAGGGGTACCCTTGATTTCGCAAGTTAGGTCTGCTATTTATTCGGTTTCTATGGGAGGTAAGAGTTACCCCGTATGCGTGTTATATAGAACACATTTTCCCCTACATAGCGCCATTTCTAATTTAAAAAAAAACAACGAAAACTGGACTTATACCACTTGTGCTTTAAACGGCTCATATATGGAACTCTATATATATCTCGATTATTTTTTGCCGTTACGTAGTACCGTTATGTGGACAAAATTATAATACCCTTGTACTAGTACCCGTACGATGAGTATAATTAAACTTTCGAGCAGTTTATTAAGGGGTTTCTTATACTTCGAGACCATCTAAATGTCTAGTTTCTTTTTGGCCAGTTGGATTTCAGTTAAAACATAATAGCGCTAAGAATCAGTTTTGAATTAAGTTTTTTTTTTAATACGGGGTATGCTGTCGTGCAATTATTTTTAGTTGAAAAATTGTTAACGGAAATGGCGTCGGGCACTGTTAAAAGGTGCTTACAGGATCAAGCCTACGTTAACCGAAAAGCAAAATTAAAAAACGAAGCCCTACTCATTTTTTTTTACTATGGACATTTTAGCAGTCAATTTGAATTTATACTGTCTAGTTCAATACCAGTCACGGAATTCTAGTTGTATACTGCTTTGTTTCCTGACTAGTTTAATGCTTCACTGCAGGGCATAACCAAACATGCATACTACACACAATCAAATTTTTACAGGTAAGTATGGATGTGTTAAAACCTGTTGGTATGAGTTTGGTAGAATTAAGTGTGAGGTATTCACTTTGAGCGAATAGTTAGTTAAGTATGCATATGGATACGCTGATTTGTTGGTGATATGAACGCCAGTTTAACCGTGATCGTTGCGTCTTAAATATGCTGCCAAATTTTCACAACGCTGTTGTTGAGCACTTAAAACAGAATATTAAAACAACCTGGTGCCTTTTAACCATTTATATGTGTTAAAACAATGAAATTATCTAGCTCAAATCTAATAGGTTTTGAAATAAAATAAGTATTTTATCGATAATTGTGTACAAGTGAAAGCCTGAAAAGCAATAAGAAATAATCAGGCGAAAAGTTAAACGCAGCGATTACGAAAACAGGTAGGTAAATACTTACATACCTACGTACATATGTATGTATGTGGGTAGTTACGATCAGCGTTAGTACTTTGCTACTATTGTACCACTTTTACTACGTTTTTTAAACCTTTTACACTTAGGGTCCTCACAGTCGCCATATGGTAATGTGGCAAAGTTAAAACGTTTTAAGTTTAGCAGATGACTGTGAGTTCCCAAATTGTTATTAACTTATGTGACACAATTTTTAGGCTGTTCTTTTCGGGGTCTATCAGTTACTTTAAGCTTATAATACTTACAACTGATTTATAAAATGACTGCACCACTGCAGGAAAAGCTTGGAAATATGGTGGGTTCGTCAGATAAATCGCATGATGCAGTAACATGCATCGACGGATAAGTGTATTGTGTGTATTTGCTTGGGGGTAACCCCAGCTTCTTCGGACATACCATGGTTCAATAATATACAGTAGACGCTCACAAATTAGAATCACTTTGTTTTTAGGGTGATTCTAATTTCTGCAAAATTCTAATCCCTGGACGTTTTTTTATTTCAATAAAACCTTAAAATTTAAGTCAATTTGCATTGAAAAACTACAATGAAATTTTGTCTTATTAAATTTTATTCATAAAAACGAGAAAACATAAGGTAAAAATCCAATATACATATATGTATTTATGCGCTAAGTCAAAAAAGGTCCAAAAAACAAAAACTCCAATTACAGTAAATATATTTATTTTATCAAAAACACCTAAGAGATCGATAAAAATACATTAAAACAGCCAAAAATTAATCAAAAACTTCGTAGCTAAAACGCCAAATGAACTTTCATCTTTATCGGGATATTCCACTTTAAATATTTGTTTGGCTTTCTCCTTTAGTATTGGCCCAGTTAATGTACACTTTTTTTCGCGTTAATTTAAAAACCACTCATAAAGAGTTGCTTCCATTTTTGGATATTCAGCGATATGCAATGATTTTTTTTTTTTGCCTCTTGATAGGTATTAGAAACAGCGCTTAAAATTGATGATTTCATAGATTTGATATGTGATTGCAGATGGCGCCACATCATATTCTAGTGCTAAACGCTTCCCTTGAATACCTTTGGTTACCAAAGACAAAGTATTTTTCTTCACTGAGAGAAATGCATTGAATGTTGTGACAATATCACTATTGATAGCGCCGAGTTTGATGCAACATTCAATCAGAATGTGCGAGTTATCAAATATTATTTGCTCCCAATAAAAAGTAAAATGACATGTCAACCATTTCGATATGATGTACTATTTTTTATATTTATGGATAGAATACTAATATATTTGAACGGCATGTCAATATCTATGGTCGTGATATGAATTTCTATTGTCGGTATATCCATATCCATATTTACTGCATAGTAATAATGGTAGAGACAGCGTATTAATATATATGGACGAAATGTAAATTTTTCTGGGACGCATAATCATAATAGTTCAACAATTTTTACTATGGATTTTCTAACAATATTACAACTTGTTGGAGCGGTTTTTTTTAAATTCAAAATTTTTTGAATTTCTTATGATTGAACATTTTTCTAAAAATTGTATAATATGCCGTAGCCGAATGGTAGAATACTGGGCTAACGTGTCAGAGGAGCATGGTTCGATTCTCACTGAAACCAGATGTCAAATTATTAAAAATTTTGTTTTTTTAAACTATTTAGAATTTATCAATAGTTTATATGGATACCATTTCAATAGTGATTTATCAAAAAAGTATTGATGAAACATCCATATTCATTGATGGGACAGAAATATCAATTTTTATTTAATGTGATATCAATAATTATGGATGTTCGATCCATAGATTTCCCTCCGTGTTACGTTTATTTGGCATTTCAGCGAACGACTTTGACTTTTAAGCAAACAATGCCGAAACACGTGCACGCGTATCGAATTCAAACAAAAACTGACAAAAACTGTACAGATAGCGACGAAAATCAACGACTACCAAGGGTAACATGAATAAATTGGGGATTCCCCTTTTTATATCTCATTTTGCAACAAAAAACAAAATACGCTCGCAAATTAGAATTTTCGATTCTAATTTCAGACCGTGTAATGTATTCAAAAAGTTGATTCTAATTTCTGGAAATTCTAATTACTGAGAGTTCTAATTTGTGAGCGACTACTGTATATAATTGAACCATGGGACATACAAAAGTCAGCGAGCATTTAACTCTAACTGCATGTTCATGCGTTTTATTTTGACAGAAGTTATGAGAGAGTTAATCTTGAAGTGGTGTATTCGTATCGACAATGTTTTCCGTCCTCCCATTGTAAAAAATCTTATAGATAAAAATGCTGTCCATAACATATGTATGTAAGCGCTCAATACACACTGTGGGAAATCTATAATGAATTTCCTTATAGTGAAGTTTTCTATATCGACGTGCATTACGAAAACTAACACCAGAAATTTTGTGTCTGATGAAAACTAACCCTTCCAATCCAGACAAAAATTATAAGTGTTAGTTTTCGTCATGACACAAAAAAAAGTGTTAGTAATAAAATATGCAAAGTCATAGTTGAGACAATCCATATGAAAACATCTAATTCAAAAAGCTGGCTAGTCTCGGATTTCGCTCAAACTTTGGGCAACACTCCTTTAGGGTTCTAAAGGATCAAATTTACACATATTTAATTTTTATAACCACTGCTTTCGGACTGGTCGAATTTCAAAGTTTGAAAAACGTAATTTTTAGGCTTACCCTATTGTGGCTGTAAAAATGTTTCTATTAGAGATATCCTTACATAAATAATAAATAAAAACCTGGTACTGAAAATACGTAATTTTTATCCTTTTTTTTTTTGTTAATTTTTGCTTGCTCTGTAGTGGAATTCAGTGCGCTATTTTAACAAGAGTTGTCATTGTTACGTTGACTTAACAACAATTTTATCGATTTCACTATTCACTACAAGTTTATTTGACAACATTTGTTATTGAAATGTCAGCTGTTATTGTTAACGCGAAATAATTGTCGACCTATAATTTGGTGTTGTTTGTTAAAACAATAAATAGGTACTTTTCTTAAATATTTTAGCTGAGACACTTCTATGTTTTGCTATGTTATCTGAGACAGTCACCTTTTGTTTCTATGCTTAGCTGAGAATCTGCTACGTTTTGCTATGTTTCCTCAGACAATCACCTATTGGTAGTTGTTAAGGAAAATTGGTTCTATGCTTAGCTAAGAATCAGCTACTTTTTGCTATTATTCACCTAGACAATCACCTATTGTGCTATAATTCACCTGAGACAATCGCCTATTGTTAATTGTTAAAGAAGAGCTACTGAATCACCGAATCGATAGTGCAAACAACGAAATTGTTAAGCTAAAAACCCTTTTCATAGTATTGTTTAAAGTTACTGAATTCCACTACTGGCGTCTTTACTGTTTTAAGTAGCTACTCAATTTTGTTCATCATCATCATCATCATCATCATCATTTATTGGCGCTTAACCGCCTAAGCGATTTTGGCCGTTACATATCAAAGCACGCCAGTCATTCCTTTTTAGCGATAACTGACGCCAATTGGAAACCCCGAGGGAGTTCAAGTCATCCTCCACCTGTTGTTTCCATCTCAGTCGAGGCCTCCCCCTTCCTCTGCTGCCGAATTCAGGCGACGATAGGAAAACCTTCTGTGCTGGAGCTTCTTTGTTCATTCGCATAACATGGCCCAGCCAGCGGAGTCTTTGGGCTTTAATTCGCTGGACTATGGTCAGATCTGCGTAGAGCTCGTACAGCTCATCGTTAAATTTCCTTCGATTCTCGCCGTTGGCATCACGGGAAGGACCATAAATCTTCCGGAGAACTTTTCTCTCAAATACTCCAAGGGCCATCTCATCTTCTCTTGACATTGTCCATGAATCTGAGCCATACATCAGGACAGGTATGATGAGAGACTTATAGAGCGTGATCTGTTCTTCGAGAGAGGACTTTACTTCTCAATTCCCTACTCAGTCCAAAGTAGCACTTGTTGGCAAGAGTGATTCTCCGCTGGATTTCTAGACTGATATTATTTTCGGTGTTGATACTGGTTCCAAAATAGACGAAGTCCCTCACAGTTTCAAATTTGTAACTATCAACAGTGACATGGCTGCCAAGGCGCAGGTGCGCCGATTCTTTCTTTGATGACAGCAAATACTTCGCCCACTTTTTTCACTTCCTTATCCAGTCCAGAGAAGGCAGCGCTTACGGCGCGGTTGTTAAGGCCAATGATATCAATATCATCGGCATACGCCAGCAATTGCACGCTCTTGTAAAAGATTGTACCATTGCGGTTTAGCTCTGCTGCTCGAATTATCTTCTCCAGCATCAGATTGAAGAAATCGCACGAAAGGGAGTCGCCCTGTCTGAAGCCTCGTTTGGTTTCAAATGGCTCAGAGAGGTCCTTCCCGATTCTGACGGAGCTGTTGGTATTGCTCAACGTCATTTGGCAAAGCCGTATAAGCTTTGCAGGGAAGTCAAATTCAGACATGGCGGCATACAGGCAACTCCTTTTTGCGCTGTCAAAAGCGGCTTCGAAATCGACAAAGAGATGGTGTGTGTCGATTCTCTTATCATGGGTCTTCTCCAGGATTTGGCGTATCGTGAAAATCTGGTCGATGGTAGACTTACCAGGTCTAAAGCCACACTGATAAGGTCCAATCAGTTTGTCTACGATGGGCTTCAGCCTTTCACACAACACGCTAGAAAGAACCTTATATGCAATATTAAGAAGACTAATTCCGCGGTAGTTGGTGCGGTTAGCGAGATCGCCTTTCTTGTGGATTGGGCAAAGCACACTTAAATTCCAATCGTCTGACCATATTCTGCATAAGAGCTGATGCATGCTTTTTACCAGCTCTTCGCCTCCATGTTTGAACAGCTCGGCGGGTAGTCCGTCTTTTCCAGGCGCTTTGTTGTTTTTAAGCCGGGATATAGCTATCCTCACTTCATCATAGTCAGGTGGTGGGACGACTTTTCCATCGTCAGGGATTGGGGTATCGGGTTCGACGTCTCCCTCGCAATTTAGCAGTGAGGAGAAGTGCTCCCTCCATAATTTAAGTACACTTTGTACGTCGGTTACCAGGTCGCCATTATTGTCCTTACAGGAGCTTGCCCCGGTCTTAAAACCTTCCGTCATCCGCCGGATCTTTTCATAGAATTTTCGGGCATCATTCCTGTCAGCCAGCATCTCAAGCTCCTCACACTCACGCCTTTCGGCCTCACTTTTCTTTTTTCTGAAAAGGCGTCTCTCTTCCTTCTTTGCCTCACTGCGGGTTGCGCCCGTTCGCAATGTCTCCTTGTAGGCAGCGTCCTTTTTTTTCGAGGCAGTTTTGCATTCCTCATCGTACCAGTTGTTCTTGCGGGCTCACTGGAACCCTATAGTGGCCTCAGCGGCGGTACGCAATGAGTGAGAGATATGCTTCCATTGCTCGGTTACATCGTTAGGTCGGGGATTGCCCTCTGATAGCAGGTGTGAGAGTCGAGTTGTGAAATTATCAGCTGTCTGTGTCATGCGCAGCTTCTCGACGTCAAACTTTCCTTCCGTTACTGTGCGCACTTTCTTCGTTGCACAGAGGCGTGTGCGTATCTTGGCTGCGACAAGATAATGGTCAGAGTCAATATTGGGACACGCAGTGTACGCACGTCCAGAACGGTTGAGCTATGTCTGCCGTCAATCAAGACATGATCAATCTGGTTTCTAGTTCTTTGATCAGGGGACAGCCATGTGGCTTGGTGTATTCTCTTATGCTGGAACCTGGTACTACTGATGACCATATTGCGAGCAGCGGCGAAGTCAATCAACCTAGTGCCGTTGGGAGGATGTTATATCTCAATTTTGTTCAGGGTAGGTACATATCCTAGAAGAAACTAACCCATCCATCGGCCAAAAAAACTCACTCTTTACAGATAAATTTGTAAGTTTTCAAAAATCGTGTTTTTCAGGCTCTAAAACGGAGATAATAACGGAGGTATAATCTTAAATTTTATTTTATTTTTTTCAAACAAATCTATACCAACTAATTTTCGGTTCTGGCTATGTTGGGAATCAGTTTTGTAATTTGAAACTTTTCTTGAATGCAACTTGTAAAAACTTGAAGGACAATTTTGAATTTTTTTCCATAAAATGTTTCAAAATCATAAATTGTAGCAGATTCCGGATTTTTCTCAATTTTTTTACCCACGTCGTTTTCGGGGCTTATCCGCCATTTTCGAATAAAGGAAACCGAGCTCGCAATTAATTCGTTTATTTGAATATCATCGTCCATTTGCTGAAATGACTCTGATGTGCTTTGAATCAACAAATTTTCTGTCAAATTTTTAACTTTGAACATTATAGCTTTGTTTCTTGAAATCTCCAGCAAAGAACTGTCAGCAGAAGAGAGTCTTGTTAAAAGCTGTCAAAATCTCATTTCTGTTAATTTTTCATCGAACAGCAGAAACTTGCAGACAAAACAGCGGTTACGTTTCTGATTGGCTAACAATTTGAATTTACATTTTTTGTTGTTGTTTTGCTATGTCACCGATCAGCTGTTCCTGCTTGCTAGTTTCAGCTGGACGAAAAATCTCCAGCAATAACTTGCAGCGAATTGGCGCTCTCTCTCTCAATTAAATGTCAAAAAGCTGTTGAATTCGCTGCTATTTTTGTTCAAGAAACGCCTTTTCAGGAATAATTATTCATAATTAGCAGGAAAGAAACAAAGCTAATATTTTTGCAAAAAAATAAAAAGCTTATAAAATTGAAATCCAAAATTTTTTTAACAAGCTTGAAGTTAGTTTACATCAATTGCAGTCAAAACTTTCGAAATCTTTTTTATAGTTTCAAATTAAGTACTTTCAAAAAAATCATAATGTAAAACACGAAAAGAGCATGAATGGTGCCTTCGAAAGAAATCCATACAGCGGGTTGCCAGTATTTTTATTAAATATGTCGCCAAATTCTCCCTAAAAAACGCCAAAACCACCAAATTTTACTAGCATGTTGTCAAATAAGTCGCCAACGAAATTCCACCAACAAATTGCTCCCTTACATCATTTTAATGTGATTCAACGTATTTCTTCTCTTAACATATGATACGAGTAATGATCTTGCCTATTGATCTGCTTCAAACGCCCGTTTGATTTCTACATCTCGTAAGATGTATTGGAAAGGTGTAGATAAAGGATGAAAACAGAGTTAGAATTTTCCAAAGTTTCATAATATGTATTTTAATAGTCGCCAAAAAAGTCGCCTTCGCCAATTTCCCTAATATGGTCGACAAGTTGCGAATACGGGCAAGCCTGGATTCTGTTTTTTACAAATTCTTCAACTGCAATGAATTTTCAATATGTATTCCGTAACTCAAAGGGCTTCGAGTTTCTATTTCAATGATTCGATTTACCTATGATATCTGCTTTGGTGAATACCGTTGTTTTTATACCCAGCGTACTAGTACTAGTACAAGGATATTATAATTTTGTCCACATAACGATACTACGTAACGGCACAAAATAATAGAGATAGATTTAGAGTTCCATATATAAAAGTTCTTAGGTTGAAAAGAGAAGTTGATTAACAGATGTTCGGCGGCTGTCCGTCCGTGTACACGATAACATAAGTAAAAGATTCGATATTTGCATAAAGTTTTGTATACAGGTTACTTTCTGGCCATGGTTGTTGTTACTGTTGTAGCGAGGTGTAGCCCTGCCTAAATGTCAGACAGGGTCACCCCGAGTGTATTGCTCTTGGCCGGGTCGATATAAAAAAACGGCCCAGGTCGTTTCGGCACGATGGGTACAGCACAAGTACTGGTACCGTTCTCGTAGAACCGGCAATACAAGAAACTAGGCATGCAGGCCATGTAGGTCATTTAGCGTTACCCAGGGTGCACCAACAGGTAGGCGACCTACTCTTACACCCCTAGGTGTAAGTAGGTAGGTAGCTATTGAAAATGGGCGAAATCCGATGATAACAACGCCCCCATTTTCGATATCAAAAATTTCGAAAATCACATAAATGGACATATTTCTTTATCTGAGATGGCTAAAATAATATAATTTTACATTTTATGATTTTTTGATAATTTTTTCAAAAAAGCCGACTTAAAATAAAATATATATATATGAGAAATTTAGTCGAATTCCGATTTTTTTTTTCAAATTTGCCGAAACTTAGTCATCGGACATTTAAAAATGCCTACTTAAAATAAAATATATAAACTAGAATTTCTTGGCTGAAGTCATACTAGTCAGGAAATATCCATTCTATACTAGTAAACTACTAGACCTTTCTGGCTGAAGTCATTCTAGTGAGGAAATATCCATTTAATACATACAAGTAGAATTTTCTGGCTAAACTCATACTAGTCAGGAAATATCCATTCCATACTAGTATAAAACTATATTTTTCTGGTTGAAATCATACCAGTTACAAAAATCCAAATTCATCATTCCCTTCTTTTTTCCCTTATAATTCACAGGTGTTTTTCCGTGTCTGCACTGATAAAAATAATTGTCCTAAAATTGAGGAAACGTACTACTTGGCTTAAAACAAAATATTTTTCCTATTTTTAAGGAAAAAACTCTGTTTTAGGGACAAATCTACTTAGTTTAAAAGAACATTTCTACTTGCCATAAGTAAATCAATGTACTCATTTCAGTATTAAAGACATTTTTACTAGTTTCAATCAATTTACAAGTTTATTAAGTATAAAACTGTCCTTAAGTTCAAAATAAGTAAATATTTCCTTATGCTGAAGACATTTTTTCCAGTGATATCAAGGCAGTGTTTAACTTAATTTAGGACCATATTTACTTATTTTCGCTGTCGCCGCAAAAAACGTTCTGCCCGCGTAATTTTTAAGGAATTTTATTACATATTAAGTATACAACTATCCTAAAAATTAAAAATAAGTCAATATTTCTTTATGTTGGGAGGCAACGTGAGTAAGAGTGGTGAAATTCCATAAACAGAACAAAGGTGTAATTAGACGCTGTCAAGCGTAAGTATTCAATAGCTTCATGGTAGACATCTGAGTTTACCATTCGAAAAATTTTTAGTTCGATTCTCGTTGAAGGCAATATAAGAACTGTGTAAAATAATTTTTTTTTTTAAGTTTAAAATTACTTAACTGCCATTTAAGTACAAGCCCTACTTAAAAGTAAATTTAAGTATAACAACTTCTTTCTTTTAAGGCAGTGCGGCCTTGGTGCAATATTGTTCCCTTCATTTACTTGAATTTGTATGGAGGTTTCCTTACTTTTAGGAAATCATTTTTATCAGTGTGGGTAAATACAAATAGTCGCTGCTTTCTTAAGAATAAACATGAAAAAGAAGGCAAATGATATAATAAAGTGTAATGCTATAGATACACACACGGAGATTATCGCGTATAAATCTTTTATCAGACCCAAATTTTACCGTGATACACCCAACATTGAATATTAACAATCCAACATCTCGGCGCCATCTAGCGTTATGGTTCTTGGGATAAATCTAGTGTATTTCTTGCAGTTTAAAGCCAGATGTCGCTGATAATAGTTTATTTTTTGGAGACATCAAGCGTCCAGTAGCGGTCAAATCGTAATTTTGGTTGTGTTTCTGCTGGTTTTGTTTTTATCTGAAGAGTGCTGCCAGCGCAAATTTCTCAAATCTGCTCAGATATTCTTAATTTTTAGAAATTTATAATGAAGATTGTGCTCAAGTTAATTCCCAAAAACGCAGTTAATTCCGGATTTGCGCTAATGTATCAGTCATGAAAGTAATGCGACTATTAATTTCTGGTTGAAATCATACTAGTCCATCATGACTAGTAGATGACTAATATGTTATGGTCGAAATCAGACAGTTGACATTTCGTAGGACATCAACACGTAAAAATAGCAGTTGCTTACGGCGCACAGTGGGAAATAATTGAAGTTGACTGTTCATAATCCTCCACAGCCTTCATTTTTGATCCGATTTTGATAATTTTTTTTTAAATGAAAGATTTTGAGATTTGCAAGAGCATAGCTGAGCCCGATTTTTAAATTGAATGAAAAAAGATATTACCCTGCTTCAGCTAGCAAAGTTTTTTTTGAAAAAACTTTTTCAAAATGAAGGTTGGAGAAATACCAAACAAAAAAATTACCATTTGAAAATGTTGCATACACTGAAAAAAATTATTCGCAAAAAAAATTTGGGAGAAAATTTTTTTTTTTTAATAACGTTGAGTTTTAATAATTTTTTTTTTATAAAATTCGTTGGATACCATGTACAATGCATTTGCGTACTAGTTGGAAAATCCCGCTTTTATTCATAATATGATACGGTACACTTTTGAAAACAGGTTTTAATAACTTCTATGAGAAAAATACGTTGAAATATAAGAATGTTTAGGTTCGCTAGCATACATATTACAAAAAAAAATTCATTATGGCGACAAAAATTAAAGTTAAAGATCTTAAAGGGAGTCATCTATATGGCGCGCCAATGTTTTTATAGATTTCAATCTTGCCATGTACTGTAATACCTATAAGAATTCTCACTTATAAATGTTCAGGACAAGCTCTACGTGGTGAAAAATCTATTTAGGCAGAGGAGAAATTATTTTGCAGTTTTTAGTTCATTTTAAAAACATTTTAAATTAAAGATATTTTTTTATTCTATTTTTATTTTATGCTTTTTAGTTGTGAGTTTGTGAAAATTGCCTAATTGAGATTGTAATCGAATATTGCATGTCAGGTTTAAAAAATCAATTTTCTATTATAATTGTAAATTTATTAACATTTTTTATGCGATATAAAATAAGTCAATGCTTTGATATTAATTCGAAATAGATTTATATTAACATGAATAACCTAAGGCGATGCATCTAATAAATTTCTCATTCTGCGCATTTCCGTCATTGCATCTTCGTTCCATGGCGTACTACTAGTAAGTTTAGAGCAATCTAGTTCATCAATTTGCAAGCCATCCAACGATCTCACACGACTTAGTGCGACATAGGCCTGTCCCTTTGCAAAAAGTTTTGATCCGAGATATACAACTGCGTTGCTTACACTACAGCGCCATCTGCATATCAATATAAAATGCTCAGTGCCATCTGCATATCAATAGACAATGCTCATAAGAGTAAAGGAATTCGCCGCGTGGTAAGTAAAGGTACTTTTGAATACACCACGCGGCGAATTCCAATCTTCTTTCTATGGCAATAGGGAAAAACGACTAAACTTGGGTGATGATTGGATTTTTGCAAATAAAGCAATATTTTATATTTTTTTTTTGTATAATGCATTGTCAGTAAAACCTGATCGATGGTGAAAATTTCAAAACCCCAGCTCAACGGGGAGTTAGTTCAAAATCGAAAGCAAAATCTCTGTAAATTAAATTTTTCAAATATCTCTACCCATGCGCCACCTATCGGAATTATTTTTTTATTATAGTGCATTGGGGAATAAAACTAAGCGATGATGAAAATTTCAAGATCCTAACTGAACGGGAAGTTCGTTGAAAAACGAATTAATCGACACCGAAAACAGACCTTCGCATTTCTTAAATAGACCGACTCACGCGCCACCAAGCGGGTCCAATTTTTTTTGAAACATTTGGAAATTGATTAAGTAATACACACGCTAAATATTAGCCAAATCTGTCCATAATTTGGATTTTCAGTTTATATTACCCCGATCTCAGCTCCATCTAGCGGATTTTTTTTTGGAAAATATTTCTTTTCATGGTAGTAATACATGTTCCAAATTTCAGCCAAATCGCACCATAAATGCGATTTTTGGAAATATAGCGACCCACGCGCCACCTATCGGAGTTTTGTTTTCATAATATTGCATTGTCATCGCGATCTGAACTGTGGTAAAAATTTCAAGACCCTGGCATAACAGGAAGTTAGTTTAAAATCGCATGCAAAAATCCGGGCACAAGAACGACGAAAGCGACCTAATAAAAACATTTTAAAAATAGCTACCCCCAAGGGTTAAGTTACGCGCTAATTTTTTGCAAGGCTTTTTTTCTAACCAATTAAGTATTAACTTTTTAAGAGATAAGACTGAAAAAAAATTTCATTAACATTCCAAAAAATAGAAAAATTGTATGAAATTTACCTTATTTTTATTAAACTTATCAATTGAACTCAGAATTTCTGAATGAAGCTCTGAGTTATCTCTTTCCGTTTCCGTCTTAAATCAGCAATGTATAAATCAGCAGATTCGAAAAGTTTATGAATCAGATCTGTCATTGTTGCCAGTCTACTGTGCTTTCGAGTGTTATCTATTCGATATTGCTTTAGATTTTTATTTCAAGCTTCAGCAGCCTGTTCTGAATATTGGCCAATTGGAAGAAGGAACTCTGCCATGACATCTGCTCCATGCAGAAGGATTTTGTACACTGTTGAAGGCATATAAAACCATGGGTAAACATCCACATATGGTTGTGCTGTCTCTATACAAAGCTTTTTAAAAAATTCAGTAGGAACTTTGGCGCGCCTTCCTAAAATTTGCAAAATATGTGAGAATTTTTTTAAAAGTTTTGTTATCTTTTGTCGTTGTTCGCCACTCGCAAAAATCCAAACGGTAAGAAATGTGCAAAATACATTCCATAAAACGAATTTTGGCATGCAAAACTGATGGTATTTTTTGGTGGTATTTTTCTCTCTTTCAACTAATTTATTTATGTTATTCAATTCACTTGGCTTAGCACCACAGATGTAACAATTTGTATGAGCCGGTGTATCCGTTAGTGCATGACAAACCTTTCCATCAACTATGGTTAGCTTCATGTTAACGGTTATAACATAAGTGCAGTTACTGGTTACCAAAATTGTCCTTTTCAAACTTTTAACTTCTTGATCAATTTTTCCCATTTCCTCTTTTGTTCTTTCTGTTGTTTCTTTTGCTAACATTACAAGAATAGGTAAACAACGCTTAGGAGAACCAGGATGAGGATTTAGCCAGATAATTTCTTTTGTACTTCTTATCCTTAAGCATAGCGGCACCATGGAAATCGAAAAAATTTACTCATCTGAAGATTTTGGATCAGAAAACTTTTGATTAAAAGTTGCCTGACCAAAAGCACCATCCCAACCATACTTAATTTCCAGCTCTAAATCAACTTTTTTGTTCCTTGTGTCAATACTTGGAAAAACAATTTTTGGTGATTTCAATAGACGATGAACCAGGTGGTCCACCGAACATTGCAAGTTGACGCGAGCTTCAGTTTCATTAATGAGAACCTTTTGAGGATGACAATCTTGTTTGGACCCAATAATGTTCGGATATATTGGAAAAATATCAGCGTTTCTCTTCTTTGCGGATTCATGGAGATAAATTTACAGAGACTTGGAGAGTTTCATGTCTTGAATGAAAGCTAGAACATCTTCTGCGGAAAAGGGATTTATTTTCCACGCATCTTCAGATTGGACATTTTCAAGACGCTCCTCAGACTGGTCCAATAAGCAACAAATTGTGTTAACAACGTTTCTTCTCCCGGTAATGCGAAGGTTTCTTAGAAATGCTTCCTGAATTTCTTGGGCTGAAAAGTTGTCCTCAATCTTTAGTAATTTTCGTCTTTTAGTTGACGTAGAGGAACCTTCGAACACAAAATCTGAGGTTGGCCTACCTTTTCGTTTTGCGGACTGAGAAAAATTAACTTCAAATACTTCGTTTAACCATTTTTTTATTTTTCGACTCAAACCGGATTTTTGTGTTGTAGGGTATAACATATTTTTTCCGGAAAATATGAAGAAAATAAAGCTTGAGTTTTGTTTCAAATATTTTAGTTTGACATCCGGTCATTTCATACCTTTGTTGTAAATCGGTTAAAAGATTTTCCAAATTGCTTATTCCGTTGTCTATAAGAAAATCAGTAATAAGTTTATGAGGTATTTTAATGGAATTCATTTTAGCACGTGTTCCTCACATACTTACTTTACAGTTAACGGAACTTATTTCAGTGAAGAAATTTTTGTTACCACGACCTGCACCCAATGAAAACTGAAACGTAAATGGTATTTTGATTGCAGGTATGTAGAGAGTTACTCTCTCTAAAACTACAAAAACAATCTGACCCCTGTTCTCCCGTGAATGGAGGTGCATTCGATTGCATAAAAATGTAAGTACATAAGTATATTTGAGACTGAGGCGAACCTTAATAACGTATTTTTCTCATAAAAGTTATTAAAACCTGTTTTCAAAAGTGTACCGTATAATATTATGAATAAAAGCGGGATTTTCCAACTAGTACGCAAATGCATTGTACATGGTATCCAACGAATTTTATAAAAAAAAAATTATTAAAAATCAACGTTAATAGTTAGCTACTTAAAATGTGCACTTTATTATACTAAAATTTGATGATCTTTAATACTGCAATCTTAAATTATTAAAAAAAAAATTTTTTTTCTTCCAATTTTTTTTTGCGAATAATTTTTTTCAGTGTATTCAAAATTTTCAAATGATAAAAGTGGTATGAAGGAATGCAAATTAAAAACCTCAGTGTGCTTCTGCATAAATATGCACGCCTAATAATATACTCATATTCCGTGTATCATATGTAAAATATGTCGCGGCCTTATGTCTAAAGGTATGAAATTGGCACGCTTATAAGAAAGTTGAGTAAAGAAATACTACAGGGCATCGTAGCTGATTTGTTATAAGCAATTGCTTTAACCGCTTCGGTGCAGACACAGTACTTCTGTGTCCGCAAAGCCATCTGATGTGGACCCTGGAAAGTCCGAAAAGCGTCATGGTATCCATCGCTGTGTAAATCTTTGTCAATTTTCTCTAAGTATCAAAATTCATAAAAATTTCGTAACATCAAAAATTAGAATACCCTAGTACTAGTAAAAAGTACAGCAGGTATAAACAATTTTCGAGCTAAGTTCCAATAAGAAACATTGATAATTTTTTTTGTTTGGTACATATTTCTCCAACCTTCATTTTGAAAAAGTTTTTTCAAAAAAAACTTTGCTAGCTGAAGCAGGGTAATATCGTTTTTTCAAAATTTCCCGTTTTCCCGAACTTTGCACCCAAAAACAAAATGTAAACAAACCGAAATTTAAAAATCGGGCTCAGCTATGCTCTTGCAAATCTCAAAATCTTTCATTTAAAAAAAAAAAATTATCAAAATCGGATCAAAAATGAAGGCTGTGGAGAATTATGAAGAGTCAACTTACTTAGGAACAGTTAAGTGTTCGGCCTTCTACACCAAGTCGTGGCGGCAAAAGTAACATCAAAAATTATCTTTTTCTAAACGGGGTCGCCCCTCGGCCGTAGTTTGGCAAACTCTCCGGGTGTATTGCCATGAGAAGCTTCTCAGCAAAAACTCATTTGCTTTGCAAGTGCCGTTCGGAGTCCCCCAAAAGCTGTAGGTCCCGCCAACTTGTAGGAAAAACAACACCACAAGTTGGAAAGAGATGCTCGGCAAAAGTCTCGTTAGAGGTTATGATAACCTGTTGCTATATCGCCGAAATTAGTTAGTTAGTTTATATGGAAATAAAAATAGAACAAAAAAATATTTTTAATTTAAAATGTTTTTAAAATGAACTAAAAACTGCAAAATAATTTCTCCTCTGCCTAAATAGATTTTTCACCACGTAGAGCTTGTCCTGAACATTTATGAGTGAGAATTCTTATAGGTATTACAGTACATGGCAGGATTGAAATCTATAAAAACATTTGGCGCTTGCTATATGGTGAAAAGATGATCTTTTAGGGAAGCTCATATCGGTAGTAAGATTTTTAGAAACTTATGAGAACCATCTATATGGCGCGCCAATGTTTTTATAGATTTCAATCTTGCCATGTACTGTAATAGATATAAGAATTCTCACTCATAAATGTTCAGGACAAGCTCTACGTTGTGAAAAATCTATTTAGGCAGAGGAGAAATTATTTTGCAGTTTTTAGTTCATTTTAAAAACATTTTAAATTAAAAATATTTTTTTATTCTATTTTTATTTTATGCTTTTTAGTTGTGAGTTTGTGAAAATTGCCTAATTGAGATTTAAAAAATCAATTTTCTATTATAATTGTAAATTTATTAACATTTTTTATGCGATATAAAATAAGTCAATGCATTGATATTAATTCGAAATATATTTATATTAACATGAATAACCTAAGGCGATGCATCTAATAAATTTCTCATTCTGCACATTTCCGTCATTGCATCTTCGTTGCATGGCGTACTACTAGTAAGTTTAGAGCAATCTAGTTCATCAATTTGCAAGCCATCCAACGATCTCACACGACTTAGTGCGACATAGGCCTGTCCCTTTGCAAAAAGTTTTGATCCGAGATATACAACTGCGTTGCTTACACTACAGCGCCATCTGCATATCAATATAAAATGCTCAGTGCCATCTGCATATCAATAGACAATGCTCATAAGAGTAAAGGAATTCGCCGCGTGGTAAGTAAAGGTACTTTTGGAATACACCACGCGGCGAATTCCAATCTTCTTTCTATGGCAATAGGGAAAAACGACTAAACTTGGGTGATGATTGGATTTTTGCAAATAAAGCAATATTTTATATTTTTTTTTTGTATAATGCATTGTCAGTAAAACCTGATCGATGGTGAAAATTTCAAAACCCCAGCTCGACGGGGAGTTAGTTCAAAATCGAAAGCAAAATCTCTGTAAATTAAATTTTTCAAATATCTCTACCCATGCGCCACCTATCGGAATTAGTTTTTTATTATAGTGCATTGGGGTATAAAACTAAGCGATGATGAAAATTTCAAGATCCTAACTGAACGGGAAGTTCGTTGAAAAACGAATTAATCGACACCGAAAACAGACCTTCGCATTTCTTAAATAGAGCGACTCACGCGCCACCAAGCGGGTCCAATTTTTTTGAAACATTTGGAAATTGATTAAGTAATACACACGCTAAATATTAGCCAAATCTGTCCATAATTTGGATTTTCAGTTTTTATTACCCCGATCTCAGCTCCATCTAGCGGATTTTTTTGGAAAATATTTCTTTTCA
The DNA here is from genome assembly GCA_964058755.1 of Campiglossa producta. Taxonomy (NCBI): domain Eukaryota; kingdom Metazoa; phylum Arthropoda; class Insecta; order Diptera; family Tephritidae; genus Campiglossa; species Campiglossa producta. The sequence continues at coordinate 38,001,310 of CAXKVI010000004.1, read as the reverse complement.
TGGTAGTAATACATGTTCCAAATTTCAGCCAAATCGCACCATAAATGCGATTTTTGGAAATATAGCGACCCACGCGCCACCTATCGGATTTTTGTTTTCATAATATTGCATTGTCATCGCGATCTGAACTGTGGTAAACATTTCAAGACCCTGGCACAACAGGAAGTTAGTTTAAAATCGCATGCAAAAATCCGGGCACAAGAACGACGAAAGCGACCTAATAAACATGACATAAAAATAGAATAAAAATATATTTTTAATTTAAAATGTTTTTAAAATGAACTAAAACCTGCAAAATAATTTCTCCTCTGCCTAAATAGATTTTTCACCACGTAGAGCTTGTCCTGAACATTTATGAGTGAGAATTCTTATAGGTATTACAGTACATGGCAGGATTGAAATCTATAAAAACATTTGGCGCTTGCTATATGGTGAAAAGATGATCTTTTAGGGGAGCTCATATCGGTAGTAAGATTTTTAGAAACTTATGAGAACCATCTATATGGCGCGCCAATGTTTTTATAGATTTCAATCTTGCCATGTACTGTAATACCTATAAGAATTCTCACTCATAAATGTTCAGGACAAGCTCTACGTGGTGATAAATCTATTTAGGCAGAGGAGAAATTATTTTGCAGTTTTTAGTTCATTTTAAAAACATTTTAAATTAAAAATATTTTTTTATTCTATTTTTATTTTATGCTTTTTAGTTGTGAGTTTGTGAAAATTGCCTAATTGAAATTGTAATCGAATATTGCATGTCAGGTTTAAAAAATCAATTTTCTATTATAATTGTAAATTTATTAACATTTTTTATGCGATATAAAATAAGTCAATGCATTGATATTAATTCGAAATATATTTATATTAACATGAATAACCTAAGGCGATGCATCTAATAAATTTCTCATTCTGCGCATTTCCGTCATTGCATCTTCGTTGCATGGCGTACTACTAGTAAGTTTAGAGCAATCTAGTTCATCAATTTGCAAGCCATCCAACGATCTCACACGACTTAGTGCGACATAGGCCTGTCCGTTTGCAAAAAGTTTTGATCCGAGATATACAACTGCGTTGCTTACACTGCAGCGCCATCTGCATATCAATATAAAATGCTCAGTGCCATCTGCATATCAATAGACAATGCTCATAAGAGTAAAGGAATTCGCCGCGTGGTAAGTAAAGGTACTTTTGGAATACACCACGCGGCGAATTCCAATCTTCTTTCTATGGCAATAGGGAAAAACGACTAAACTTGGGTGATGATTGAATTTTTGCAAATAAAGCAATATTTTAGATTTTTTTTTGTATAATGCATTGTCAGTAAAACCTGATCGATGGTGAAAATTTCATAACCCCAGCTCAACGGGGAGTTAGTTCAAAATCGAAAGCAAAATCTCTGTAAATTAAATTTTTCAAATATCTCTACCCATGCGCCACCTATCGGAATTATTTTTTATATATTTGATGAAAATTTCAAGATCCTAACAGAACGGGAAGTTCGTTGAAAAACGAATTAATCGACACCGAAAACAGACCTTCGCATTTCTTAAATAGAGCGACTCACGCGCCACCAAGCGGGTCCAATTTTTTTTGAAACATTTGGAAATTGATTAAGTAATACACACGTAAAATATCAGCCAAATCGGTCCATAATTACGATTTTGAGTTTTTATTACCGCTATCTCAGCCCCACCTAGCGGATTTTTTTTTGGAAAATATTTCTTTTCATGGTAGTAATACATGTTCCAAATTTCAGCCAAATCGCACCATAAATGCGATTTTTGGAAATATAGCGACCCACGCGCCACCTATCGGATTTTTGTTTTCATAATATTGCATTGTCATCGCGATCTGAACTGTGGTAAAAATTTCAAGACCCTGGCATAACAGGAAGTTAGTTTAAAATCGCATGCAAAAATCCGGGCACAAGAACGACGAAAGCGACCTAATAAAAACATTTTAAAAAGACAAAAGACTGATTAGTTGGTGCACCAGAGTGGAGTGTCACAATCCCAATTTTTTTACTTGGGATTTTGTCATGGCACCCATATTTATATGGCGATGTCCTAGTGATAAAAAGGTCCGTTGATTTTAATAGCGCACTGATTTGCGTGGCCTTTATTATACCTTTCATGAACATGAAATGGTATTATAACTTTGGTCCGATGTTTGTAAGTATGAGAAGAAGAAGAGGTAGACCCATCAATAAGTATACCGAAATGATCAGGATGACGAGATGAGTTGATTTAGCCATGTCCGTCTGTCTGTCTGTCTGTCTGTTTGAACGCAAACTAGTCCCTCAGTTTTTGAGATATTTGGCTAAAATTTTGTATGCGGCCACCATTTTCCAATATAGGAATCATTTGTCGGAACCAGCAAGATCGGACCGATATTACATATAGCTCCCATACTATCGATTGTTCCGATAAACAGATTTTGGGCTATAACTCCTGTAATTAAAGAGCTAGGAACCTGAAATTTTGTAAGTATTGCAAGAGGTAGGAACGTGAAATTTTGTGAGTAGTGCTATTTTTATATGTGAAATATCGATGTTGAAAATCATTGAGATAGGATAAATATTTCACATAGCTTCCATACAATCGATTATTCCGATAAACAGATTTTGGGCTATAACTCCTGTAATTAAAGAGGTAGGAACGTGGAATTCTGTAAGTAGTGCTATTTTTATATGTGAAATATCGATGTTGAAAATAATCGAGATGGGATAAATATTTCACATAGCCCCCATACAATCGATTGTTCCGATAAACGGATTTTGGTAGATAACTCCTGTAATTATATAGGTAGGAACGTGAAATAACTATTGCCATTTTAGTATGTGGAATAGAGATATACGCCGCCGGCAAACGCCGCCGCCGCCGCCGACAAAAGTCATTTTCGACGCGCCGCCGCCGAAAACCCTTTTAGCGGCGCGGCGGCGCGCGCCGGCGCGTTTAACATTTTTTTTGTGATAATTTTCTAAAGTTACAAATTTTTTTTTTAATTTACAACACACTAATGGCCGTGCCCTAAATGTGTTAAAAGTGCAGGTATTTGTTTCCTTTAGGGGTCAACTGTTAATAAATTAGCTAAAATTGTGCGGGAGGGCTTAAAAGACGGGATTTGGCCTCAGGATCACGAATCCGGAAGCGCTTTTTTATTATTTTGAGTTACATATTTGCGATCAAAGTTGTAAGTTTTCATGTGATTGTAATTTATTTAGGCCGTCCCTAAAAGAACGTCTCAACAGGGAATTTAGGACCATAAATCTTCCGGAGAACTTTTCTCTCAAATACTCCAAGGGCCATCTCATCTTCTCTTGACATTGTCCATGAATCTGAGCCATACATCAGGACAGGTATGATGAGAGACTTATAGAGCGTGATCTTTGTTCTTCGAGAGAGGACTTTACTTCTCAATTGCCTACTCAGTCCAAAGTAGCACTTGTTGGCAAGAGTGATTCTCCGCTGGATTTCTAGACTAATATTATTTTCGGTGTTGATACTGGTTCCCAAATAGACGAAGTCCCTCACAGTTTCAAATTTGTAACTATCAACAGTGACATGGCTGCCAAGGCGCAGGTGCGCCGATTCTTTCTTTGATGACAGCAAATACTTCGTCTTGTCCTCGTTCACGGCAAGACCCCCTTTTTTCGCTTCCTTATCCAGTCCAGAGAAGGCAGCGCTTACGGCGCGGTTGTTAAGGCCAATGATATCAATATCATCGGCATACGCCAGCAATTGCACGCTCTTGTAAAAGATTGTACCATTGCGGTTTAGCTCTGCTGCTCGAATTATCTTCTCCAGCATCAGATTGAAGAAATCGCACGAAAGGGAGTCGCCCTGTCTGAAGCCTCGTTTGGTTTCAAATGGCTCAGAGAGGTCCTTCCCGATTCTGACGGAGCTGTTGGTATTGCTCAACGTCATTTGACAAAGCCGTATAAGCTTTGCAGGGAAGTCAAATTCAGACATGGCGCCATACAGGCAACTCCTTTTTACGCTGTCAAAAGCGACTTTAAAATCGACAAAGAGATGGTGAGTGTCGATTCTCTTATCATGGGTCTTCTCTAGGATTTGGCGTATCGTGAAAATCTGGTCGATGGTAGACTTACCAGGTCTAAAGCCACACTGATAAGGTCCAATCAGTTTGTCTACGATGGGATTCAGCCTTTCACACAACACGCTAGAAAGAACCTTATATGCGATATTAAGAAGACTAATTCCGCGGTAGTTGGTGCGGTTAGCGGGATCGCCTTTCTTGTGGATTGGGCAAAGCACACTTAAATTCCAATCCGGAGGCATGCATTCGTCTGACCATATTCTGCATAAGAGCTGATGCATGCTTTTTACCAGCTCTTCGCCTCCGCGTTTGAACAGCTCGGCGGGTAGTCCGTCTTTTCCAGGCGCTTTGTTGTTTTTGAGCCGGGATATAGCTATCCTCACTTCATCATAGTCAGGTGGTGGGACGACTTTTCCATCGTCAGGGATTGGGGTATCGGGTTCGACGTCTCCCTCGCAATTTAGCAGTGAGGAGAAGTGCTCCCTCCATAATTTAAGTACACTTTGTACGTCGGTTACCAGGTCGCCATTATTGTCCTTACAGGAGCTTGCCCCGGTCTTAAAACCTTCCGTCATCCACCGGATCTTTTCATAGAATTTTCGGGCATCATTCCTGCCAGCCAGCATCTCAAGCTCCTCACACTCACGCCTTTCGGCCTCACTTTTCTTTTTTCTGAAAAGGCGTCTCTCTTCCTTCTTTGCCTCACGATATTGTTGCCATACACTGCGGGTTGCGCCCATTCGCAACGTCTCCTTGTAGGCAGCGTCCTTTTTTTTCGAGGCAGTTTTGCATTCCTCATCGTACCAGTTGTTCTTGCGGGCTCGCTGGAACCCTATAGTGGCCTCAGCGGCGGTACGCAATGAGTGAGAGATATGCTTCCATTGCTCGGTTACATCGTTAGGTCGAGGATTGAGAGTCGAGTTGTGAAATTATCAGCTGTCTGTGTCATGCGCAGCTTCTCGACGTCAAACTTTCCTTCCGTTACTGTGCGCACTTTCTTCGTTGCACAGAGGCGTGTGCGTATCTTGGCTGCGACAAGATAATGGTCAGAGTCAATATTGAGACCACGCAGTGTACGCACGTCCAGAACGGTGGAGCTATGTCTGCCGTCAATCAAGACATGATCAATCTGGTTTCTAGTTCTTTGATCAGGGACAGCCATGTGGCTTGGTGTATTCGCTTATGCTGGAACCTGGTACTACTGATGACCATATTGCGAGCAGCGGCGAAGTCAATCAACTTAGTGCCGTTGGGGGATGTTATATCGTGGAGACTGAATTTTCCAACTGTGGGACCAAAGACTCCTTCCTTGCCCACCTTGGCATTAAAGTCGCCGAGCACGATTTTGATATCATGCTGTGGGCAGCGATCATAAGTCTGTTCAAGTTTATCGTAGAAGGAGTCCTTCTCTGCGTCGTCCGTCTCCTCAGTCGGCGCATAGGCGCAGATAAATGTTATGTTGAAAAACCTCGCCTTGATGCGGATCGCAGCGAGACGCTCGTTCACAGGAGTGAACGCTAATACTTGGCGGCGAAGTCTCTTTCCCACCACGAATCCTACACCACGCGCTTTGCCGCGTGTCTGGCCACTGTAGTATACGTCACAAGGACCGATGGTCGTCTTTCCTTGCCCCGTCCATCGCATTTCCTGCAGGGCGGTGATGTCGGCCTTTGCGCCTACGAGGACATCAACCAGTCGGGCAGCGGTACCGTCCCTTGAAAGGGTCCGGACATTCCCGGTATATGCCCTAATATCCAAATCGTTATGCCTTATTCGTTTTGCCGGGTCGTCAACATTAAAGGGGGTTCTCATCCGAGGCTTTGCATATTTTTTCATTGGAATTAAGTTTTTTACGTGGCGGGTCCCAAACCCAGCGCACAACCCGTTTCGGGGTTTTGGAAAATATTTACACATTTATATAGCGAGCCGCTTGCTTCAAGACAGACGCCCGCTTGCAGCCGCACCTCATGGTGAACAGACGCTACGCAAAAACCTCGGTGAGCCCTTAAACCAAGTATGTCAGAGTGGCCCCACCGGGGCTCCCTCTCTTTCTGCCGCGAGCCTAGGTAGCTCCCGTTGCCCAGAGTGCACGAACGAGGACGCAAGAGTCGGGATTGAGCAAGGTCACTTAGCAACCACACTCCATTACACTCTAAGTATGTGGAATGTCGATGTTAAAATTCAATGAGATCGGTCCAATATAACACATCGCCCCTATATAATCGATAGTTCCGATAATTTCGGTATGAAAAAAAAAAAAAACTAATGGCGGCGAAATACCAACAGGTTATCATAACCTCTAACGAGATTTTTAGCCGAGCTTCTCTTTCCAACTTGTGGTGTGTTGCTTTTGAGTTTTCCTACAAGTTGGCGGGACCTACAGTTTTTTGCCGACTCCGAACGGCACTTGCAAAGCAAATGAATTTTTTGCTGAGAAGCTTCTCATGGCAGAAATACACCCGGAGAGTTTGCCAAACTACTGCCGCGGGGCGACCCCGTTTAGAAAAATTCTAATTTTTGATGTTACTTTTGCCGGGCATCGAACCGCCACGACTTGGTGTAGAAGGCCGAACACTTAACCGCTACACCACGACGACATGAGCTTAAGTTAAATTCACACAGGCTGTACTGGGATCAAACAGTGAAAATCGTGACGCTGATTCATGAAAGGTATTTAGCCTTCGGCATAGCCGAAGACAGCTTTCCTTACTTGTTTTTTGCTTGTTTTGTAATAAGCTACTAAATAATACTATTACTGGTACTCCTTGAAACTGAAATGGGAGCTATACGGAATATTGGTCCGATCTTACTGATTATCGACATCGATATTCCACATGCAAGAAGAACAATATTTACAAAATTTCATGTTCCTACCTGTTTAATTACAGGAGCTATGGACCAAAATCCGTTTATCGGAACCATCGATTGTATGGGAGCTATACGTGATATCAGTCCGAGCTTGCTGGTTCCGACAAATGATTAATCTCGCATAAAATGATGGCTGCACACACAATTTCAGCCATATATCTCTAAAACTGAGAGACTAGTTTGCGTTCAAACAGCCCATGCAAAAATCCGTCAGGTTTAAAAAAAAAATGTTCTTCAGAAACCGTAAAATGTACTTCAGAATAGTCGCTTGTACTTCAGAAACTGTAAAATGTTCTTGAGAATAGCCAATTGTACTTCAGAAACTGTAAAATATACTTCAGAAATCGTAAATTTTACTTCAGAAACTGTTATGTATTTTATATCTTAAAACCCTTAAAAACAGTAGGGTGGTAGTATATGTTAGTCATACGTTATGCTATGCTTTCAAAATTCTAAACGGTTTTGGGGTCGGGACATCAGAACTCGTTTTAGAGGTATGCTTCCTTCGGCAAAGTATCTTACTTTTATCCCTAAAATATCATTCATCGCGTGAAAAAACATGTCATTTTTTTTCAAATGGACAAAACACTATATAAATTTCAAAAGTTTCAACATTTCTATATATTAAACCATTTAGAATTTTTAAATCGGTTGAAAATTGGCGTTTTAATAAAATTTTTATACGAAAAAACGATTTTTTGACCTTAAAACCAGATTTTGGGGGTGTTACAAAGTTTTCGAAAGGTATTTCGTGTATAATTCGACCAAATAAACAATCTCTACTAGGTCGCTTTAAAAGTGTATTCACTTTTTTTTTTTTAACATTGTGTTACTTACTTGTTTTATCTAAAAAATACTTCAAAATTGTAGAAATATTAAGAGCAGAATTACCTCAGACGTCATATTAAAAACAAAAACGCAATAAAGAACAAAGCAAATTGGTATTAAACCACTTTTTCAACCACTAATTTCAAAAGAGAAAAAAGACGTATGAGAAACTGCTGCTCACTAAATATGTAAACAAACGAACACATGGCATTTACGGCAAAATTGCTTTTGCTCTAAATTCGTAACGGTACTTTTTATGGCGATGAAACTTTGAGAGATGATGTGTGTGATAATAAACTATCGATTTGCATAAAAAAAGCGGAAATCGAAAATCATGGCTCATACGTCTTTTTTGCGCAGACGACTCGATATTGTACTAGCAATGTACAAGTATTATATTATGGCTAAAGGAAACAAATACCAAAAATTATTTTTTTTACCTAATTCCTAAAATCGATAATACCATAGTCGAAGATATCACATAAGTATAAACTTTGGTTCCGATCGGAGAGCGTTGAGGAGTGTCGTAGGGGGTTCTAAGTTCATATTAGCTTACCAGTTCTATTTTTAAGTTTGCAGAGGACAATCTGTACTTTGATCCTCGTGCTGCGCACTTAAGGGTCTCCGATCGGAACCAAAATTTATATATGATATTTTCGACTATGGTATTACCGATTTTATAGTACATTTACACTGCACCAAATTTGGCGAATTTGAATGAGCCATTTCGAACCTGTTTACACTGGCAAATTTGCATTTGGCTTCACCTTCCCTGCAAGAATCTTCTACCAGAACACAAAGCCACCGCAAGAAAAGACAACACCGTGATGTTTTAAACACCTGTAGGGTAATAATAAATGAAGAGTCAAGAAGGCTTCTGTATTTTCTTGGTAGAATTGGTCCATTTTCTTAAAAAAACTAGTTCAAATTGTTATTTCCAGCTGTTCATAATGCAAAAGTTATCACACGTTAATTCGGTTAGGTTAGGTTCAAGTGGCTGCCGCAGAGGCACACCTAGGCCAGTATTAAAAGGCCCGTTGTGATACCACCAACCCTAGGAAAGTCAGTTCGTTAATTACCCATCATGGTTCTTGCTGGGCAATTCTAAATGTGGAACATAGGCAGGGTTGCTATTTTAAGGAACTGTGGATTGTATTGTTCGACGAATGAGGCCAAATGTGATGGAATTCCAAATTTGGAAAATGAGATTTGTATGGAAAAAAGCGCCAAATTTGGAATTTTTCGCCAAAATTGCCAAATTTGGTGCGGTGTAAAAGTACTATTAGGTAGGTATTAGATAAAAACAAAAATCATTTTTGTTTTGGTCACCATGGGGCCATCTGAACTTTGAGGCCAATATGCCACGCCTTCATATGAATAAAACTGTCCAAGACGTGGGGAATGTATTATATATATACACACAAATGAATAATTTGAGGGACCGGTATAAGTAGTCCTTTCAAAAAAAATTTTTTTTCATATGAAATAAGTCCACTCCAACACTCAAAATAAAATCTGTGTAAATATAACTAAAACTTGCGTACATATTACGAAATTATTCGTAGCCACGAAAGATTTCGTAAATTCTACAAAATTGTTTTCGTACATACTACGAAAATGTGGCATGATACAAAATTAGTACATTTTACGAATATATGCGTACTATTTACGAATGTAAATTAGTACATTTTACGAATATTTGCGTACTATTAAAAATGTAAATTAGTACATTTTACGAATATTTACGCATTATTTACGAATGTAAATTAGTACATTTTACGAATATATCTGTACTATTTACTTACGAATTTACTCGGTTCTACACTGTGAGAAAAAATAAATGCAGGTTTAAAATAATTGAATACATATATTTAATTTATTTATTAACGTCAATCAGTTGGTGACGCTTAGAATGCATGTTTCCCATTGAGAACGATTCATTGCGATTCAAGGATTTTATCCATTGCGTCCATTGGTAGGCAAACTCGACTCTAATGCCAAGGGAAACATCCGTGTTAGCAAAAAGATTCTCAGCCATTGTTTTTGTTAAGTGCTTAAGGACTCCGATATACAATTCTTCATCTACATAAATAAATCAAATAGAAATTGAAATTAAAAATTAATGGAAAAGAATGAGTAATACTTACGAACAAAAAAGTCTAGCATATGCCCCAAATTCCAGCTAACCAAAAGATTTGCCAATTCAGCCAAATCTTCGTTGCTTCCATAGCAATGGGCTAATCCGAAAGGCTCGTGCGCTTCTTCTGACACTGGCTTTGTAGTGTCACACACAAATTGCCCGGCACTGATCGAAACAATTTTGTTTGAATTTGCGTCGCTAACGGTTTGAGTTAAGTTCACGAAGCTATCAGTATCTGAATATGGGACTACTTCCTCGGAAACAACAACTGCGCATGATTCATCTGATTCCTGACGTCAAGTTTTACTGTCTAGCTAAAGCAATTATTTCTTAGAACTAATTGCAACTATTAATTTTGAGATTATTTTTTAATTTTTAACAAAATTGTGTTGGGCGAATCATTATTAGCCCACGCGTAGCTTTACGTGCATTTATTTTGTTATACGAAATGATTCGTACAAGGTTTTTTTATCATTGTTTACTAAATTACTTCGTAAATAGTACGCACGAATTCGTAACATTCCCTACGAAAGTCATTTCGTATATTTTACGAAAGTTTCGTAAAATCTAGTGTAGCAGCAATTTAGTATATTTTACGAAAATGATTCGTACATTATACAAAATGATTCGTACAAAGATTTGTATCATAGTTTACTACATTGCTTCGTAAATAGTACGCACAACTTCGTAAATTATACTAAAAATATTCCTTACGAAAGGCATTTCGTATATTTTAAGAAAGGTTTCGTAAAATCTGGTGTATTTGTCAAATTTTCATTCGTATTATGAACGAAATTTCGTACATTATACGAAAATTAAGACTACGAAATTTTTTCGTAGCTTTTTTACGAAATTTTATTTTCAGTGAATGTACATACATATGCATGCACAGATAAACGAGAATGGTGATTTGAGCTATACTTCACGCTCTCCAAATGATTACGAAAATCAGAGATATGAAAACACGAAAATAACTCTTACCCAGTACGCATGATTCCAAGCTTATTTTCAATGTTGGAGAAATGTCTTCAATTTCAACTTGATTTCCAAAATTTTTCCAAGGTTGGATTTAAGTTGGAAAACCATTTGAGCTCCACTGGAAAGTCTTTCTTCAATTTTTACACATGGCAATACTATATTCTCGCTCATATCTGAGATCAAAAATTAAACAGGGCACGTGCGCGAACGAAAAATTCCAAACATTTTCTGTCAAAAACACTAAAAAGTGGTAAATAAATAAAAAGATTCCCAATAGGGTTGGTAGATTCTGAAGTGGAAAAAGAAGGACATTTCTATTTCGATAGAAAAAAAGAAGGTCAAACGTAAAAAAAGGAAGGACGGTTTTTTTGTGAACAATTTATTGTTGTAAATTAACAAAAAGCGAACATACATTTATTCTCATATTTGAGATCGTTTTCATACATATTTTAGGTACAAACAAACTAGGGTATCTAGGATACCAAAAGACGAATAACGTATTATTAATATACGTATTATTAATATAACGTATTATCAATATACACTGATCCGTTACTTTTGAAAGTGGCACAAGTCAACTGTTTGGTGTAATGAGTTATTGAAGGTTTTGCGTTTGGACGAATAACAAAACATTGCTAACGACCAACATAAGGTATTTGCTTAGGTAGAACCGCATTTGACATTTATGAAATTTTTAAAAAACTTTGAGAAAAGCCAAAGGTTTAAAACCTTCTCAAACAACAACAAATGCGAACATTTTTTTCTAACTGATTTTGTTTGGTCTTTCTTTTAAAATTTTTTAGAAACATAAAAAAATCATGGTCGACCAGAAGAGAGAAATATTCTACTTCTAAGGTATTTGTATGATGCCTTTACGCTGTAGACATTTTTATGTCATATATATATTAGACTGGGCCAAAAATTAAAAATTTCGTTTTTTTTGAAATTTTTAGTGTTGTATTATCTATGCATTTATTTTTTGTTTCTTTGGCCAAAAAAAAAAAAAAAATTGGTTTTTTTTTAAATTATATTGATTTCTTTTTAAGAAAGGTGAACAAAATACTGTAATTTTTCAGATTTTTGAATTAAAGTCTAGAGGTCTATCATCGCTAGTTTAGATTTTACAGGTTTAACCTCCAATTTGGTATAAAAACGACAAATCATTGTTGAAAACACCATTTACCTGAACATATTTTTATAGGAAATTTAATTCCCTACAAAAGCTGTCTAGACTGAAGCTTCCTCAGACTATCCGTTTTCTAGTATTCAAGCTTCAAACATTGGCATGTTTTTTGGATTTCCGGATTTTGGTTTGAAAATTTGCGAAACATGAAAAAATCAACATTGAATAAAGCTAAATACATATTCTTAAGGGAAATTGGCTGCTGAATCCGAATTCGATATCAGAATTCAACAACGTGCGCGAGGTTCGGCCCTAACCTTGCAAAAAAGTCCAATATTATTTTCTGATGGTTTGTTAGGTTAGAGAAGAACTGCGACCTGTTAGGCCATTTCTGATCACGGATTTGGATTTAGCTCGCCAAAATACATGAAAATGAATGTATTTAGTTCCCTGATCCGCCAAATTTTTGTTTTTTTGTGGCTGCGCCATTTGAAGACTGTAAAGGGCCAGTTACATAAAGCTTTATTTTGACTTTACCTCAAACTTTGACTTAGACAGAAAAGTTCAGAATACGTATTTAAACGAAGCATGGCAAATTGGAGACCTCAAAGTTGAAGCAAGGTTAAAATTTGGCAAACTCTCAAATTTTGCTTGCTTTGCTTGCTTTGACAATCACACGTTGATGACTTTGCTTTAATTAAAGTATAAAAAGTTGGAGGAAATAATAATTAATTCATTTTTTCTCTATTAAATTAATAAAATACCCAAAACACTCTGAATGCAAAGAAATAAATAACGAAAAGAAATGTATAAAAGAGAACCGTCAAGGCGTTTATTGTAAGATACCTCTGAAGTTGGACGCAAAGTTTTGAGGTAGCAAATGTCAGGCGAGGTTAACAAAGCTTTATGTATTTCACCCTTAAAACTTCACCCTTGCAGAGAAAGCATATATTAAGCAAAAATATATTTGAACATATATGAGAAATGTATATTTTTGGCTATAATATTGATCATATAATGATATAAATAATGTAGAATATAAATTAACAAAATTTAGTAGAAAAAATTGGATCAAAAACACCAAAAAAATATGGAAATATGATTTTTTTAAATTTAATACTAATTAAGTTTTGAAAAAGTAAACATTTTTTGTAGCCTACTAAATTTCCTTTAAGAATCTGTATCTATCTTTGTTGTACATGGATATTTGCATTTTTGCTGTACGAGCTTTACACAGACCTGACCATAGTTCAGCGAATTAAAGCCCAAATACTCCGCTGGCTGGGTCATGTTATGCGAATGGACAAAGAAGCTCCAGCACAGAAGGTTTTTCTATCGACACCCGAATTCGGGAAGGGGGAGGCCTCGACTGAGATGGAAACAAAAGTGGAAGATGACTTGAACTCTCTTGGGGTTTCCAATTGGCGTCAGTTATCAATAAAAAGGAATGACTGGCGTGCCTTGATACGGAACGGCCAAAATCGCCTACGCGGATAAGCGTCAATAAATGAGGCAAGCGAAGATTAGAAATGGTGTGCTACAACAATGTTTTGTCGTTTTTATACCAAATATGAGGTAAAGTCTGTAAAATCTAAACTAGCGATGATAGACCTATAGACTTTAATTTAAAAATCTGAAAAACTACAGTCATTTTTTTTCACCTTTCTTAAAAAGAAAATCAATATAATTTTTGAAAAAGACGAAATTTTGAGTTTTTGGCCCAGCCTAATGTATATACATATCGCTCATTTGCTGCAACATCGTCATAACTCAAAAAATGTGATATTACAGAAAACACATTTTTAGTATTTGAATTGATGTATATTTATAGTGGATAAGTAATCAATTCTATCGCGATGCTGCGTGAAATGTTAAAACCTCGTATATAAAACTTTGCCAGTTCATCAAACATATTATTTCCGATATAGTAGTGATGTTAACTCAAAATTTGGGTTTTTGAGTTATGACGATGTTGCAGCAATTTGGCACGTATTCATATTTAAATGCAAAGAAACAAAAAATAAATGCATAGATAAATACAACACTCTACACTACACTAATATTAGTTGTCATGAAAATATAGATGAAAATACATAAAAATTTTGCACTTAAAACTTTGTGCAAAATTCCAAAAAAAATTCGCGAAACTCGACGAATCTCAAAAAATTTATTTTTTGATTTTTTTCGAGTATGCAGTTTTGTAGCTCATTTAATTTTAGTATAACTAGATACTAATCTCAAGCCCCTAGGAAAAAAACGGGAAAAGAAGGACAGGGAGGGAGATTGCATTAAAAGAAGGACATGTCCTTCCGAAAGAAGGACGACTGGCAACCCTAATTCCTAATCATACTTGTTTCCTCATGCCAAATGGATATACAGTGACTCCCAGTTAATTCGGTCCACTAAAATAAGGATTTCGTTTGACAGGGTACTAAGATGGTATTTCCAAAGTTTATTTAATTAAAATATAGCCAATTATATAACAGAAACAAAAAAAAAAATTCCTTAAAAATTTGCACAAACTTCATTGGAATTTTTCAAAATTTCAGCAAAATTTTCAACTCGAGGGAGCACCCGCAATTTCTTCCATACAAAAAAAAAATAAATTAATATTGTATGAAAAAAATACCACCCCTGACGAAAAAAATTCTTAAAAATCAGGGAAAAAAATTCTTAATAATGACGCTTAACCGCCTAGGCGATTTTGGCCGTTTCGTATCAAAGCACGCCAGTCATTCCTTTTTAGCGATAACTGACGCCAATTGGAAACCCCAAGGGAGTTCAAGTCATCCTCCACCTGTTGTTTCCATCTCAGTCGAGGTCTCCGCCTTCCTCTGCTGCCGAATTCGGGTGTCGGTAGGAAAACTTTCTGTGCTGGTGCTTCTTTGTCCATTCGCATAACATGACCCAGCCTGCGGAGCCTTTGGGATTTAATCCGCTGAACTATGGTCAGGTCTGCGTAAAGCTCGTACAGCTCATCGTTAAATTTTCTTCGATACTCGCCGTTGGCATCACGGGAAGGACCATAAGATTCCGGAGAACTTTTCTCTCAAATACTCCAAGGGCCATCTCATCTTCTCTTGACATTGTCCATGAATCTGAGCCATACATCAGGACAGGTATGATGAGAGACTTATAGAGCGTGATCTTTGTTCTTCGAGAGAGAACTTTACTTCTTAATTGCCTACTCAGTCCAAAGTAGCACTTGTTGGCAAGAGTGATTCTCCGCTGGATTTCTAGACTGATATTAATTTCGATGTTAATGCTGGTTCCCAAATAGACGAAGTCTCTCACCGTTTCAAACTTGTAGCTATCAACGGTGACTTGGCTGCCAAGGCGCAGGTGCGCCGATTCTTTCTTTGATGACAGCAGATACTTCGTCTTGTTCTCGGAAGCGACCCAGTAGGGATGGTTCATCTGGTCGATTTATACACGAAACTCCCTTTAAAAGATTTGTAACAGTTTCAGTTTCTTCGTAAAAAAAATCCATTAAAAAGCCAATTTTCAACCGATTTCACAATTCTCAACGATTTTGGGTAGAGAATTGTTGACACTTTCGAAATGTATATAGTGTATTATTCATTTGAAAAAAATATGATATGTTTTTTAAGCCAGAAGTCGAAATTTTTTTTAATTTCATCCGGTTTTCCAGTTTTGACGTAATTTTTTTGGCATTAATTGACAATGCAAAGCATATCTCTCACTCATTGCGTACCGCCGCTGAGGCCACTATAGGGTTCCAGCGAGCCCGCAAGAACAACTGGTACGATGAGGAATGCAAAACTGCCTCGAAAAAAAAGAACGCTGCCTACAAGGAGACGTTGCGAACGGGCGCAACCCGCAGTGTATGGCAACAATATCGTGAGGCAAAGAAGGAAGAGAGACGCCTTTTCAGAAAAAAGAAAAGTGAGGCCGAAAGGCGTGAGTGTGAGGAGCTTGAGATGCTGGCTGACAGGAATGATGCCCGAAAATTCTATGAAAAGATCCGGCGGATGACGGAAGGTTTTAAGACCGGGGCAAGCTCCTGTAAGGACAATAATGGCGACCTGGTAACCGACGTACAAAGTGTACTTAAATTATGGAGGGAGCACTTCTCCTCACTGCTAAATTGCGAGGGAGACGTTGAGCCCGATACCCCAATCCCTGACGATGGAAAAGTCGTCCCACCACCTGACTATGATGAAGTGAGGATAGCTATATCCCGGCTCAAAAACAACAAAGCGCCTGGAAAAGACGGACTACCCGCCGAGCTGTTCAAACACGGAGGCGAAGAGCTGGTAAAAAGCATGCATCAGCTCTTATGCAGAATATGGTCAGACGAATGCATGCCTCCGGATTGGAATTTAAGTGTGCTTTGCCCAATCCGCAAGAAAGGCGATCCCGCTAACCGCACCAACTACCGCGGAATTAGTCTTCTTAATATTGCATATAAGGTTCTTTCTAGCGTGTTGTGTGAAAGGCTGAAGCCCATCGTAGACAAACTGATTGGACCTTATCAGTGTGGCTTTAGACCTGGTAAGTCTACCATCGACCAGATTTTCACGATACGCCAAATCCTGGAGAAGACCCATGATAAAAGAATCGACACACACCATCTCTTTGTCGATTTCAAAGCCGCTTTTGACAGCGCAAAAAGGAGTTGCCTGTAAATTTGACTTCCCTGCAAAGCTTATACGGCTTTGCCAAATGACGTTGAGCAATACCAACAGCTCCGTCAGAATCGGGAAGGACCTCTCTGAGCCATTTGAAACCAAACGAGGCTTCAGACAGGGCGACTCCCTTTCGTGCGATTTCTTCAATCTGATGCTGGAGAAGATAATTCGAGCAGCAGAGCTAAACCGCAATGGTACAATCTTTTACAAGAGCGTGCAATTGCTGGTGTATGCCGATGATATTGATATCATTGGCCTTAACAACCGCGCCGTAAGCGCTGCCTTCTCTGGACTGGATAAGGAAGCGAAAAAAGTGGGTCTTGCCGTGAACGAGGACAAGACGAAGTATTTGCTGTCATCAAAGAAAGAATCGGCGCACCTGCGCCTTGGCAGCCATGTCACTGTTGATAGTTACAAATTTGAAACTGTGAGGGACTTCGTCTATTTGGGAACCAGTATCAACACCGAAAATAATATCAGTCTAGAAATCCAGCGGAGAATCACTCTTGCCAACAAGTGCTACTTTGGACTGAGTAGGCAATTGAGAAGTAAAGTCCTCTCTCGAAGAACAAAGATCACGCTCTATAAGTCTCTCATCATACCTGTCCTGATGTATGGCTCAGATTCATGGACAATGTCAAGAGAAGATGAGATGGCCCTTGGAGTATTTGAGAGACAAGTTCTCCGGAAGATTTATGGTCCTTCCCGTGATGCCAACGGCGAGTATCGAAGGAAATTTAACGATGAGCTGTACGAGCTCTACGCAGATCTGACCATAGTCCAGCGAATTAAAGCCCAAAGACTCCGCTGGCTGGGCCATGTTATGCGAATGGACAAAGAAGCTCCAGCACAGAAGGTTTTCCTATCGTCGCCTGAATTCGGCAGCAGAGAAAGGGGGAGGCCTCGACTGAGATGGAAACAACAGGTGGAGGATGACTTGAACTCCCTTGGGGTTTCCAATTGGCGTCAGTTATCGCTAAAAAGGAATGACTGGCGTGCTTTGATATGCAACGGCCAAAATCGCTTAGGCGGTTAAGCGCCAATAAATGATGATGAATTGACAATGAATGATATTTTTTGGTTATATATTATCGAGAGGCAAATACTACTTAATAGTGCCAATTAAATTTTTTTGGAAAGGACTTCAAGTTTTCAAGATATGCAGGATAAACCAAAATCTAATATTTTAGTCTCAAACGCCCTACAGGAGTACTGTGTGTAATTAGGCAGGTCGATTTCAAAATAACCTAACTGACAAGGAAAATCATATTTTAGGCATACGTTTCACGTATTGCCGGTTCTGCGAGAAATTTATATGTACATATGCATTACCTTTCCTACCGAAACGACCCGGGTTGTTTTTTTATTTTAATGGCCCGGCCAAGAGCAATACACCCCGAAGTGACCCTGTCTTACGCGTCACGATTCCCCCACCTAATATTGTCACCCCCGGAACAGCACGGCTGCTCCTCATTCTCTTGAGCCAAATCCTGGTCCAGGATAATGGTTTTGCTGAGTTTGCCGGAAGAAAATTTACACCAGACGCTCACACTCAGTCCAGTGTGCGTCATGCAAAGCTTGGTTACATAAATCTAGTTGCTCCAGACTAGATCCTAAAACATACCGGCCCTCTAGTTTCTTCAAAAGTTTTGTGGCGCCCTACTGCTCACGTCCTAGGACGTTCCGTGGCAAGTGACGCTCAAACGTTGCTTTGTCGTCTTCTACAAATTCAGTCTCCACGACCCGCAATACATATATTGCTCAGCAGAACATGTGTGTTCCCGGCTGTAGCTCGCCTCCTAGTGCGCCAATAGCTACTTTCTACATCTGTCGATGCTATAAGCACTACCGAGCTTAAGCCCTTACCTCCGAACCCTTCACTAACTTCTTCCGGTACTAGCACGAGTTTGAGTCAAGTCCATCAGCTGCTGGTATCTCACACTTCGTGCACTGTATGTCGGTACAGGATATATACGTCGGTGGCATCGGTTAAGTGCAACTCCTGCCTGGGCCAATGTCACCTACGCATATGTTCTAGGCTCGCAAACAGAAATCTCTGGACTGATGCGTTCGTCGCGCCTTGCTGGCAAGCTGCGCAGCCCACAACGCTGACGGATTCACGCTCATCTCATAATGAACGAAATCCGCCGGCTTCAGGACTGCGACGGAGATCGCGACCTAGCCTACCACCTTCTAGGCAAACGCATCAGTCTTTAACTCCCAGAGTGGCCAATGCCTCTCCTTCGCACTTTAAATTGATGCATTTTAATTGCAACGGTTTGACCGGCAAGATAGCGGAGATAACTAAATTCATGCAGCTGCATAAAATAAAAATTGCTGTAATCCAGGAGACGAAACTTGGCCCCCACTCGGATCTCCGTTCTCCGGCAAGATCGCACGGACGGTGGGGCGGTCTCGCATTCCTTGTTCACCAAACAGTACAATATAGGGAATTTGTTATCAACACCGACCAAAGAGACTTACCCTTAGAGTGTCAGGGTATAGTTATACAAGCTGGAGCTGCTGATCCCGAGCTAATCAATATTTACATTCGCCCCAGGACGGTTCTAGTTGCACTTGATTTGAGTCAAGCTTTTGACACAGTAAATCATGGGCAGTTGGTATCCGATCTGGAAGACAAGTCACTCCCCCCTGTCTTAAGCGCTGGACCGCCAATTAGCTCAGTGGTCATTGGTCGTCTGTTGTGTTCGGGAACAAAAAAATCTAAAGCCAGGTAGATCAAACAAGGGGTGCCACAGGGTGGTGTCCCTTCCCCGTTATTGTTTAACTTCTATATTTCGAACCTTCCTCCTCCACCAGATGAAGTTACGATTGTTTCTTACGCAGATGATTGCACGATATTGTGTGGTTATCTCCCCTCTCTTGTCGAGTTCTTCACCCCCTGCGACTTTATTCACGACGTGGACGACGCAGGTTGGTGTGGAATTAGAAATTTATGTAGGTGATCAAATAATACCTACTGTCGCTCACCGAAAAATCTTAGGAGTGACTTTCGACACCATGCACAGTTTCGCTGCCCATTCAGCTGCAATTGTCTCGAAATTACAGAGCCGCAACAAAATCCTCAAGTCACTAGCCGGCAGTACTTGGGGTAAAGACAAAGAAACGTTGTTGGTAACGTACAAGGCAATTGGTCGGCCGATCCTGAACTATGCGTCGCCGATATGGTCGCCGGGGCTTGCAGACGTTCATTGGAGTCAGCTGCAGGCCTGTCAAAACACCGCGCTCAGAACCGCTACGGGGTGCGTCCTTATGTCTCCTGTAACTCACATACACAATGAGGCGGAAATGCTTCCAGTTAGGGAGCATAATGAAATGCTAAACAAGCAGTACCTACTGAATTGTTGTAAACCACAGCACCCCAATAGGCAACTGTTTGAGCTCACTCCGCCTCCTAGGACCATAAGGACGCATTTACGTAAACATTTTGATGAGATCCGGCACTATATAACAGGGTCACTCTGGCTCAATTACGCTCTGGATATTGTAGCAGATTAAACTCCTACATATCCAGACTGAACCCTGATGTGCCGAATGTAGTCCGGCATGCGGCTCGTCCCCCCACAATACCAATCACTTATTTTCTTGCTCTACTGAGCCCACTCTTCTAACACCCATCTCCCTTTGGTCCAACCCTATTGAAACTGCTAGTTTCCTTGGACTCCCGTTAGAAGATATTGATGACAATTTAGGCTAAGGAAAAATACGCGTTGGGCAGGACTACACCTCGTTACAACAACAACAACAACAACAACAACAACAACAACAACAACAACAACAACAACAACAATAACAACAACATACCCTTTACAAATGAACAAAACACTGTATATAATTCGAAAGTGTCAACAATTCTCTACCCAAAACCGTTGAGAATTTTAAAATCGGCCGAAAATTTGATTTTTAATGAGTTGTTTTTCAACAAAAACTCTGAAAACCGGTTTTTTGGCCTTAAAACAAGTTTTTTGGGGTGTTACAAATCTTTTGAAGGGTATTTCGTGTATAACTCGACCAGATGAACAATCTCTACTAGGTCGCTTTAAAAGTGTATTAAACTTTTTTTTGTTGAAGCACTGTGTAATGGGCTATATTTTAATTAAAAAAATTTTAGTAATACCATCTTAGCACCCTGTCTCACGAAATTTAAAAAATGTTAGTGGACCGAATTCACTGTGAGTCACGTAGTTGAGATTCCAATGTATTTCCAACATAAATGTTTATTGGGATACTCCACGCTCTTCAAATGGTTACGAAAATCAGAGACACAAACAACTCGTAATGGGGAGTCATCCATACATACATATTTTCATACCTGTTCGTTTAGGTATGTATATACATCAGCGATGCTCAAACGCATACTACCAAACTATGCGATTGTGTTGAAGTATGAGAGAGCTTCTTACTACACCCAAAAAATTCCAAATACCCAATTAACAAAAATTTTGCATAAAAAAAAAATTAAAAGGGTATTAGTAAAGTAGTAAGGCAACAAATGTATTTTTTGAATACAAATTTATAAGTAAAAAAAAAAAATATGAAAAAATGTAGAAAACAACTAGAAAAAAATTTAAAAAAAAATCAGGCAATTTTATTAACGGCTTAAGATTAGTATCTTATAGTAAAATTCAACTAGCTAAAAAACTGCGTACTCGAGAAAAGTCTAAAAACTTCATGCCAGAAGTTTTGCCGAAAACTTGGCGAATTTTCCTAAACTTTGCACAAGCTTTTTAACTTTAATTTATTTCTGTTGCAGATCTGGCCATTTTTGAAATTAAAATTATTAAAAAACACGTAAATAAATAAATATTTTAAGAATAAAACTACTTTCATGCGTTGCAGTCAAAGGTCGTTGATTAAATGATTCGCAAACACACTTTAATTTTCCACAATGTATAGAGAGCGCTTGACTTGTACGTGTGAGCAAATCTATGAGAGAGCAATAAAGTCGGGCGCCCGCGGGCTAGGTAATGATCGTCACTGACCTACATACACACATAACAACGGATCTATAAAGTGAATGCGTGTTCAGCACTTGTTGTGGTGTGACTTTCAAATCATATTATAATTAATTTTATTTAATTTTTGGGTTTTGTCGCACACCCTGCTCGGCGAGACCTATCGATACATATCAAATTTTATATACCTTAGAATTGTGGTTATTGTAAAAAAGGGAGAAAACTTTTAAGCATTGCGCATTTATATATAATAGATTTATTTAAAACCAACAAAAAAAAAAATTGAATAAAGTAAATGTAGCCATTTTCAACTTTTTTTTTCTCCTTAAACCGTGATACGCTCTAATGTACATACCTACCTGCACAGGTGCATATAAACGCTAGGGTAAATTGGACTAGCTCCGAACTATTCCAGAGCTACACCATTATACGACATTCTACTTTTACTTAGCTCAATATCCGAACAATGCTTTCCACAGTTCATTAGACCGTCCAAATTTTTGCTTGAGTAGCTCTACCACTCTCATGTCTTTTTGAACTCTGAGGTCGTTTTCAAATATTTCAGCTAACTGAGTTATTCGTCCTCAAAATATCTTTTTCTTTTACCAAACAAAAACGCTTTAAAATTCAAGACAATGTTGCCATTGAAGGGTTTGAATATTTTTTACCTGTCACTTGTCCAGTATAGAAATGGGTTCGCAATTTTACTGTAGGGATTATATGGCCATCTACATAAAAATGTACCTCTTATACAAAGCTTTCACATTCTATCGCAATGTTTTCGCATGATTTCAACTTTATTTTCGATGTTGGAGAAATGTCTTAAATTTCAACTTGATTCCAACATTTTTCCAAGGTTGGATTTAAGTTGGAAATCCATTTGAGCTCCCCTGGAAAGTCTTCCTCAATTTTTACACATGGCAATACTCGTATTATTTCTCATATCTGAGATAAAAAATTAAACAAAGTCCGCGAACGAAAAATTCCAAATATTTTCTGTCAAAAACATTAAAAAGGGGTAAATAAATAAAAAGATATTAATATTTGTGTTACAAAAGGTGTTTATAATATTATATTAAATAAACACGCCATTTATTCCCAATCATACTTGTTTCCTCATGTCAAATGGATGCAATTTTGACGTTTGATTCCAATTTCATACAAAACAAGTAAGGAAAGCTGTCTTCGGCTGTGCCGAAGGCTAAATACCTTTCATGAATAAGTGTCACGATTTTCACTGTTTGATCCCCAGTACAGCCTGTGTGAATTTAACTTTAGCTCATGCCGAAATTATCGGAGCTATCGATTATATGGGGACGATATGTTATATTGGTCCAATCTCATTGAGTTTTAACATCGACATTCCACATTCTAAAATAGCAACATTTACGAAATTTCACGTTCCTACCGATATAATTACAGGAGTTATCTACCAAAATCCGTTTATCGGAACAATCGATTGTATGGTGGCTATGTGAAATATTTATCCAATCTCGATGATTTTCAACATCGACATTTCACATATAAAAATAGCAATACTTACAAAATTTCACGTTCCTACGTATTTAATTACAGGAGTTATAGCCCAAAATCCGTTTATCGGAATAATCGATTGTATGGGAGCTATGTGAAATATTTATCCCATCTCTATGAGTTTCAACATCGATATTTCACATATAAAAATAGCAATACATACAAAATTTCACGTTCCTACGTGTTTAATTACAGGAGTTCTAGCCCAAAATCCGTTTATCGGAATAATCGATTGTATGGGAGCTATGTGAAATATTTATCCCATCTCTATGATTTTCAGCATCGATATTTCACATATAAAAATAGCAACACTTATAAAATTTCACGTTCCTTCGTGTTTAATTACAGGAGTTATAGCCCAAAATCCGTTTATCGGAATAGTCGGTTGTATGGGAGCTATATGTTATATTGGTCCGATCTTGCTGGTTCCGACAAATGATTCCTATATTGGAAAATGGTGGCCGCATACCAAATTTCAGCCAAATATCTCAAAAACTGAGGGACTAGTTTGCGTTCAAACAGACAGACAGACAGACGGACAGACGGACAGACGGACATGGCTAAATCAACTCATCTCGTCATTCTGATCATTTCGGTATACTTATTGATGGGTCTATCTCTTCTTCTTCTCATATTTACAAACATCGGACCAAAGTTATAATACCATTTCATGTTCATGAAAGGTATAAAAATGTCCGCTTTGCTGGAGAATGGGCTGTTGCAACAATGTTACTCGAATGGAAAAACCACTTTGGAAATTGGAAAACTGAGAAAAATGAGATCCAAATGTATTTCCAACGTAAATGTTTATTGGGTTCCCACCCGACCAACGCTCACGAAAATGCTTTAGTTTTCGAAGCTTTAGCAATAATTTTCCTGACAAATGTATCGAGAATGGGTTCCGCAAAACTATCGTAAAAGTATTACATGTCGCCCAGTTTGTGGCAGCAGAGCTCACTTTCTCGATATCCGTTTGCGATCAGTTTACGACACTTTATAGCTGTTGAAAACGGATCGCAAACGAATATATTTTCGATGCGATTTTCTATCGAGAAAGTAACTAAAACAGTATTGAAAACGTGTCGAAAACTAATATGTTTTCGATGCGTTTTGCTATCGAGAAAGTACTTAAAACAGTATCGAAAACGGATTGATAAAGTGTGCTCTAACGATAGTTTCTCACACTTTCCATATTCTAAATTAATACATCTTTTTAGTTAATTTCAATCGATTTATTTTAATTTCCATAGGTAATATATAATTTATACACAGTTTTGATCATACTACAAATACAAATAGAATAAACACATTGGCCCGTAGTCATAGTCAAAGTTAAGCATGGTTTTAAGTCAGTTAAGGCTTTTTGACACATCTTAACATATAATATTTGTCAAAAAAGCTTTAACTAACTTAAAATCATGTTTAACTTTGACTATGACTACGGGCCATTAAAAATAATCGTTAGCTTAGTGGTCGCCGTGAAGAGAAAGGGCTCAAACTGTGAAGCTTCCGGTTAGTTTAGATTGTGGCTCTTGAGATGATGTCATCCTGGAGTTTGCAGCTGCTATGTTAAGCCATGTAGATAGAGTTTTCATTAAATCCTAATAAATTAAGGTGGACAATAACAGTTAGATTAAACGAAATTTTAATATGCAAAAGTTGAAGAACACTCACTGCAGATTGTCCATCAAGAAATCAGGTTCAAATTGCATGTATTTATCTAGCTCCGGATAAAATATACAGCTTCTTTATATATTTATGCTATTTCAGCATTCACATCCCTGCTAGACAGTGTTTTGACATTCATTCAGCTTTGTAATGTTGCCTTTGAAAACGTGATAGAAAATCGTGATGTAAATATAAAACAGCTGATATTTACATCATGATTTTCTATCACGTTTCCAAAAGCAACATTACAAAGCTGACTGAATGTCAAAAGACTGTCTAGCAGGGATTTCAACTAATTTTTAATTTTTTGACAAAAAACATGAAGGTTTATAAAAAAACATAAACATCCGTTTTATTTGCGAGACTCTTATATCAAGCGGAATTTCAAGTTACGAGAAACAATTGCAATTCTCTTGAAGTTTCTAACATCCGTTTTAAACCCGATACTCTTGTATCTAACGAACTTTCAAGCTTCGAGAAACTATCATAAATCTCCGATGTTCGTTTAAATAGGATTCTTGGTCGGGTGGGTTACTACAGAGGCGGCCACACAAACAGTAAAACATTTGCATAAGTGTGTGTAAATATTGAGTGACTTTTCATAGAGTTAGTCCCAAAAAAAAGGAACCTGAGAAATTATGAAAAGAAAAAATAGTTTACTTGTTTTTTTCGGGAACAGCCTCCATAGGAAAAACATTTTGTTGTTTTTAAAAATGTTAAGGTTTTGAAAAAAATATGGTGTTTCTTCAACACACCTTCGAAATTTACCATTCAGATAATAATATACCCAGAGACGGAAAATAATTATTATTCCTCATTATTTCGACTAAGAAAATCAGAATGTTCTAAACATCGCAAAACAATTTTACAAATTTTACCATACGTGTACAGGTATAACCTTTAGCATACTGCAATGATTTATATTTTTTTAGTTTTATCCATATTAATCAAAGATAATCATTATGTGTTGATTTTAATCTTTCTACTCAAGCATAACTAATTTTTATCATTTTGCTCAATCATAATTATTATTTTCGATTTTGCGTCACGATTTTCACTGTTTGATCGCAGTACAGCCTGTGTGAATTTAACTCAAGCTCATACCGAAATTATCGGAACTTTCGATTATATGGGGGCGATGTTTTATATTGGTCCAATCTCATTGATTTTTAACATCGACATTCCAAATTCTAAAATAGCAATAGTTCACGTTCCTACCTATATAATTACAGGAGTTATCTACCAAAATCCGTTGATCGGAACAAGCGATTGTATGGGGGCTATGTGAAATATTTTTTCCATCTCGATGATTTTCAACATCGATATTTCACATATAAAAATAGCGATACCTCCAAAACTTCACGTTCCTACCTATTAAATTACAGGAGTTATAGCCCAAAAATCCGTTTATCGCAACAATCGATTGTATGGGGGCTATGTGAAATATTTATCCCATCTCGATGATTTTCAACATCGATATTTCACATATAAAAATAGCGATACCTCCAAAACTTCACGTTCCTACCTCTTAAATTACAGGAGTTATAGCCCAAAATCCGTTTATCGTAACAATCGATTGTATGGGAGCTATGTGAAATATTTCTCCCATCTCGATGATTTTCAACATCGCTATTTCACAAATAAAAATAGCGCTACCTCCAAAACCTCACGTTCCTACCTCTTAAATTGCAAGAGTTATAGCCCAAAATCCGTTTATCGGAACAATCGATTGTATGGGGGCTATGTGAAATATTTATCCCATCTCGATGATTTTCAGCACCGATATTTCGCATATAAAAATAGCAATACCGCCAAAATTTCACGTTGCTACCTATATAATTACAGGAGTTATCTGCCAAAATCCGTTTATCGGAATAATCTATTGTATGGGAGCTATGTGAAATATTTATCCCATCTCAATGATTTTCAACATCGATATTTCACATATAAAAATAGCAATACTTACAAAATTTCACGTTCCTACCTCTTTAATTACAGGAGTTATAGCCCAAAATCTGTTTATCGGAACAATCGATTGTATGGGAGCTATATGTAATATCGGTCCGATCTTGCTGGTTCCGACAAATGATTCCTATATTGGAAAATGGTGGCCGCACACAAAATTTCAGCTAAATATCTCAAAAACTGAGGGACTAGTTTGCGTTCAAACAGACAGACGGACAGACGGACATGGCTAAATCAACTCATCTTGATCATTTCGGTATACTTATTGATGGGTCTATATATTCTTCTTCTCATACTTACAAACATCGGACCATGTTCATGAAAAGTATAAAAAGCGAAAAATCGATGGCACGATATCGGTTGATAAATCGACCCACCCTAATGTACGCACCGTTTTTATGGCCTATTTCGCAAAATTTAACGTATTTTGCAGGAACATGACGGATATATGTCTTAGAAAGATTTGAATTTTTCTACACTCAGATATGCATTTTAATGGAGTTGGGAGCACCCTGCAAAAATCGTTGGATTATGTGTTCCAATTTTTTGATATTGGAGTACTCCAATAGTAATCCTTTGTATACCTTCAGCTTTTGAAAGTCGATCATTGTTCGTGCGTTATCGACGAAAATCACGACACTAGCGCTCTGGCAGTATATACTCCAAGGAGTAACAACATTGGAGTAGATTGCAAAGTACTCTGACTGTAGGTACTCCATGGAGTAGCAGAAACATAACTAAGGTTGGAGTGGGTGGTCCAGTCTTAGGATATCGCAATGTTACTTGGAGCACAATTTTTATATGAAAAAGGATTACATTTGGAGTACTCTGATGCTCCAATTGGAGTACTCTTTGGATAGGAAACAGAGTACTCTCGATTTTTGCAGGGCAGTTTTGACAAAATTTATTAAAAATGTCAGCGTAGTACCTATGTACTTTTGACTAACGGAATGTACCAAAAAAGTAAAATTGTACCATATTTTCCATCACTGACATGGAAATGTTTAAGTTGTGTATCTAGGAACATGTTATTTAATATGTTTCACCGTAAACTTATGGTTCCCTTATTTACAGTCACTTCTCAGAGCAGAAAACCTAGGACATCGCCATGGATCTCTGCGCAACCAAGGACTGTCACTTTCAATGTAACCCTGTTTAGTTTGTTTTGTCCCATTCCGAAACTATCATCCTCCCCCCTGGCAGCAGGGATGCAAGACATTCTATTGTTACGGGCGGGCGTTGAGCCGAACCCCGGACCAAGAGAATGGATATGCAGTGTGTGCTGCAAAAAGATGTACATTAAACGGTCGCATTCTGTGCAATGCTTCTCGTGTAAGAGATGGCTCCATAAATCCGGATGTTCAGGGCTTAACCCTAACATTCAAAGACCCCGTACTTTCTTTAGTACTTTCGTGGCCCCTTGTTGTTCGCGCCCTCGGGCGTCCCGCGGTCAGCGCCGATCAAGCGCACCCCTACCGCCCCCTTTGCCTTCAAGTAGCAATAATAATAATAATGTCTTAACGACTAGCAGCATTTATGATACACCCGCCACACAAAACCCAGACTGTAGGTCGTGCATTACGGCGTCAACATCACGCGCAGCAGCTCAACACTCTCGCTCCCACCGGAGCAGTTTAGATATGAGCAATACCGAGCACCAGTCTCTCTCTGTCCTAGGTCGGACCTCATTACATATGGCGGATATAACATCCATCGGAAAGACCGTCACAGAGTAACAGGAGGTCTAGGAGTTGGTCTAGCGTTCATAACACACAACTCTGTACAGTATGATCTATTTGATACCGACATCGAAGGAACGGATGATATCCTAGAAAGCCAAGGCATATCCACCCGTATAGGAGATGTCGACCTGCAAATCATTAACATCTACATTCCCCCTGTCTCAAGTTACCCCACTGGTTATCACCCCGACATTAGCTTGCTACTACGAGGAGATAACCGCGTGATATGGGCGACTTCAATGGGACAGTTTTGAGACATATACGGACGAATCCTTGGCTGCTCTACCCATTCCTACGGACGTACGCAGACCCTCGCATAAGGGATCTCAACGCGGAAATTCGTAGGTTGGTCGATAAACACAAACTCGCCAAATGGAAACACCACCCAGAGCAATGCAACCACTCCGATGGTGTTGGCAAACTATGGTCTACGGTCAAAGCTCTATCCAATCCTACGAAACATAAAGACAAAGTGGATATTACCTTCGGCGACAGGGTGAAGAACGATCCTAGGGGATGTGCGAACTCCTTTTGTCCGATAGAGCTAAACGTAAATACAAAAACCAAAAGCCGCCCATTGTCATCACTGCCTCGGCAGCCAAGGAATTCATCAGACAGGCTAAGCCCTCAAAATCCATCGGCCCGACGGGATTACCCTGAAGATGTTGAAACATCTAGGTCAGGAGGGACACAAGTACTCAAGCGGCTCTATTCAGTCTTTCACTGAAGACTTTCGTCATTCCTGAAATATGGAAAAAGGCGAGAGTGGTTCATATCGCCCTATATCACTTTTGTCGCCGGTAGTGAAGACGCTAGAGTCCATCCCGTATTATACTGCAAATCTGCACCTGTCTAGTCATCAACATGGCTTCCGTAAGCTAAATAGCACCACTACTGCACTCAATGCCATTACAGATAATTAACGGCCTAAATCAACCCCAACCAAACCACAGGACTGTGTTAGTGGCACTAGACTTGTCAAAAGCTTTTGATAAAGTTAATCACGCCACGCTCATACAAGATCTTCTTGAAACATAGCTCCCTGATGGGTTAAAGAGATGGACCGCTAATTATCTGAATGGACGGCAGGCGTCGGTCAACTTTAGAAACGCCACATCAACACCTAGACGTATTAGACAGGGGGTGCCACAGGGTGGTGTCCTATCCCCGAAACTGTTTAACTTCTATCTATCGAAGATGCCCCCACCACCAGAGGGCGTCAACATCTTTTCATATGCCGACGACTGTACAATAATGGCGACGGGGAAGGGCCCCTCTGTGCGAAAATCAACAGTTACCTCTGCGACCTTTCCAGGTTTTTCACTGAGCGAGATTTGACGATATAACCGACTAAATCTACGGCGACACTTTTTACGCCATGGACGCACCAAATGAGAAACGAATTAGACATTTACGTTGATACGAGCTCGCAACAAGATCCTCAAGTCACTTGCCGGCAGTACTTGGGGAAAATAAAAAGAAACGTTGCTGACTACATATATGACCTTTGGCCGACCAGTCTTTGACTATGCTGCACCGTGCGTAACACCAACTGGACGAAGTTACAAGTCTGCCAAAATACCGCTATCAGAACTGCTACGGGATGTCTCCTCATGTGTCCTGAGTCTCAGCTCCATCAAGAGGCAAAACTGCTCAATGTAAGAGAGCATGCGGAAATGCTTAGCAGGCAATTCCTTCTAAACTGCCACAAGCCAAGACATCCAAACCGTCATCTTTTGGACACAGATCCGGCCCCGAGAGACATAAGGAGACATCTCCGTAAGCATTATGACGAGATCCGGCATCATATTACCTTGCCGTTTGATCTGCGGAATCATAAGCAGGCTCTAACCAACATCCACACCGAGTCGTTGACACTTATGTCAGATCTCTACCTGTTCTAAACAGTCTTCCACCTGATATTGCTGAAGAAGAACACACCTTACCAAGGGAGACAAGAGTCACCATGGCACAGCTTATGTCTGGATACAGTGTGAGGTTAAACTCTTACTTATCCAGAAGGAATGACACAATTTTAAACACATGCCCTGCATGTGGTAGGACCCTCCATGATACCCTACATCTCTTCAATTGTCTAATTGAACCTACTCTTCTAACCCCTCTGTCCCTGTTGAAACTGCGCGTTTCCTTGGACTCCTGTTAGAAGAGCTTGATGAAGATCTTCGGAATGATCATACACTCTAGACAAGGCAAAGCATTGTTAACAACAACAACAACAACCGTAAACTTATGTTGTTGTGTATTTCTATTATCAGTTACATACATTTTTGGTGGGTATTTGACTACATATATATAATAACAATACACATATGTACATACATACCTGTACGCATTTCAGGTATTACTCGATTTTTTAAAGGCACTATGCAGACATATGGTGTTGTGTATGTTGTATGACTAAAACTTTAATATGTATGGAGGAGTGTGGTATAATGAAAAGTCTACCATCTCTTAGCTTTATATATGTACCTGCCAGGGCTCGGACCTTACTAAAACTGCAGTAGATTTACTATATGTATTTTTAAAACAAACATAAAATCGAGTGCCTGCACATCTATGTACTAAGCCTTTCTGGTTACTTTATGTTTGGAAAACAGTAACATTTAATTCAATAAAGATAGAGCCTACTTATTTATAAAGACAGCCACATAAACAAAACTAAAACTACGGTTGGTGATGTAATTAATTGAAAAAAAAATCATATTTTTTCTGTAAATTTTTGACCCAATTTTTTTTTTATCAATTTTGATTATCAATAATCAAATTTTGATTATTAATAAAAAACACAAGAAATTAACACACTAATGCCCAATTTGCAAAATTCAAAATACGTTTGTTTTTTGTTCTTGCTGGAAAAAAGTTTGACAATAGTCTAGCAATTTCTTGTGTTATTTAAAAAAAATTTAAATTGCCCAATTATTTGATCAATATTATTACCAGAAATATAAATTTTTCATAAGCGTTTAATATATTTTTGCTTAATATATGTATGCTTTCTCTGTAAGATGTAGTTCTTCAGGCATAAAATTGCGCAGCCACAAAAATTCAAAAGTTGATGGATCTGTTAGCTCAATACAACCATGCATGGTCCATGTATTTTGACTAGCTCAAGAATATGCATTTGACTTCATTCCATGTTAATTTTTGAATTTTTGGCAAATTTCCAAACCAAAACCCGGAAATCAAGGGAATTCGATTTCCTACAAAAATGTATTCAAGTAAATGGTGTTTTACAACAATGGTTTGTCGTTTTAATACCAAAAATGAGGTAAAGTCTGTAAAATCTAAACTGACAATGATAGACCTAATAGACATATTTAATAGAAGGGGTCTTCTCTCTAAACTTTTTTCATAGAAAACACAGGAAAATAACAGACTAATGTCAAAATTTTTTAAATTTTTTATGGCAAATGTTAAAAACAGAGAGAACACTCATGACGTAACCACAAAGGTGATATCCATCTTGACAGATGTCAAATGAACGGTCTTAACTTGAACGGTTGTATTTAGGAAGTACAAGAGAAAGGGGCATAAAAGAAGGAATTTCATACTATTTTTTTCAAGGGATTCAGTGCAAGAAAATGTAATTTTAGCATTTTTAAGGTCTCTTCAGCCATTAAATCAAAGTTTGAAATTTTCTCTAGGTTTTTTTATTAGAACCACTACTTCAGTGTATGAAACAAAGTTTTCAACGAAAAGGGAAAGTTCCAATAATATGATATTTTGTAATTTTGACAAGAATTCATTGGAAAGCTCAAAGAAAAACGCATACCTAACCAACAATTGCTGGTTTCATAAGTTTATTTGTGCTTTCTCAAACATTTGAACTATGTACAATATAAAAAATTAAATCACTTCGTACTTACTATTTCTAATTAATTATTAAATATATATTTTGCTTTTATACATATTTATTTATACATATTTATTTTATTAATTGTTATTTTATTTTGGTTTTTTTTTCTTTATCATTTTTTTAAATTTAATTTAATTTAATTTAATTTTTTTATTTTGTTTTTAACGATTTTTTAAATGTTATTTTTATTTGATTTCAATTTTTTATTTTATTTTATTTTTTTATTCTTTTTTTTAATTTACTTTTTTTTTTATTATTATTTTCTTAAAACGAGATAATAAAAACAAAAAGTATTTTCCATGAACATTAAAACATAGAATTAAAAAAAATTTAAATAAAATAACAAGAACAAAAATTATTAAATTATTTTTTAATTCAATTTAATTTTTATTTTTTTTTTATTTTTTTTATTTACCTTTATTTTTTTATTGTTTTATTTCATTTTTATTTTTTTTTTAATTTCTTTATATTTTTTTAAATATTATATATATTATATTTTATTTCTTATTATTTTTTTCTAATTTTATTTATTCTTTGAAACTTTGGTGGACTTTTGACCGTTTTGGGAATAATTTTTCTTAAATTATTCTATGTTTTTTATTATTAGTGAACAAGATGGAAAAGTAACAACAATTACAAGCTACCATGATTACGTAATTTCGGCCTTGCTCAAGGGCACTTATCAAATGGCTTTGTGTTTATAAATTTTTCATCACCTTTTGTTGGTCATCGAACCAAGAACCAAGGGGATTAGGAATTTCTAAGCCCGCAGTGTGTACCTCTTACACCAAGCTGCGTTGAAATTATTGCAGCTCACGGGGTGCACTAAAAATCCTTGACACTGCTAGTATAAATGGCGGCCGATTGATGTCGCTCTAGTGGTCGACAAGGTAGTATAAAAAAAAAAAAAAAAAAAAATAAAATGAATACATACTAAGTGAACATGATGGATATAAGCTGGCAATAATTTCAACGCAGCTTGGTGTAAGAGGTACACACTGCGGGCTTAGAAATTCCTAATCCCCTTGGTTCTTGGTTCGATGATAAACACAAAGCCATTTGATAAGTGCCCTTGAGCAAGGCCGAAATTACGTAATCATGGTAGCTTGTAATTGTTGTTACTTTTCCATCTTGTTCACTAATAATAAAAAACATAGAATAATTTAAGAAAAATTATTCCCAAAACGGTCAAAAGTCCACCAAAGTTTCAAAGATTCTCAAATTAATGACCACAAACTCATAACATACATACAATTTTATTTATTTATTTTTTTTAATGCATTAGTGAATTATTCACGCAACATATGCAGAAAATACTTTTAGTTTTTTATTATCTTGTTTTTATTTTATTTTTTAATTTTATTTTTTTTATTTGATTTTTTTTTTTATTTTTTTTCTATTGTATTTTTTATTATATTTTTTTCATTTTATTTTTACTTGATTTTTTTATTTTGTTTTTTTATTATTTTATTTTTTTAATATGATTTTATTTTTTTTTGTTTTTTTTTTTATTATTTACTCTTAATTTTTTTTAATTATATTTTTTTATTCTATTTTAATTATTATTTTTTTAATTTTTATTTTATTTTTTTAATTTATTTTTTTATTTGTTTACCTTATTTTATTTTAGTTTATTTTATTTTATTTAAAAGCATTCGTGAATTATTCACGCAACATATGCATACGTATATGAAGATAAACGACAAGGAAGAAAAATTAAAATTAAAATAAAATGACATAAGGGCTTCTTGGGTTTGGCTTATGTTCCTTCGAGGAAACCGTTGCGGAAACGGCGACGTACGACTTTCAGATAACGCATGCGATCCGTGTCAGTGGTCTTCCTCCTCTTGGCATTCACGGACCAGTTGTATGAGCGCAGCTTAGCAGCGGGGTAACCACATTGGGAGCATGTTGACTTTTGTACGATGAGCATCCACAGCGCCAGTAAAAGGTGCGTCTTATTGTGACCTTTGCCAAAACTTGATGTACCTACCTTTGGTCATCTTGGATGGCGAAGAGCCGTGCTCCTGGAAAAGCGCCAAGGTAGTGTTTCTAAAGCTTGGAATGCCTCCTACTAGAAGCCTAAGGACACACGGGGTAAATCAACGGAAACTGCGCTCCTCGCAACTTAACAGCAGTAGCCAGTTTTCTGCATCTGGAAATATATTTAATACATGAAATCAATAATATTTAAAAGATTTTTTAGCAAATCTTACCCTTAATTGTCTACAAAACACAAAATTCCAGCAATTTTCCAAAAAAAAAAAAAATGCTATTTGTTGGTTTTGAATAATTTGAAAGATATAAGTGTCAGAACAAAAGGAAATTGGTAACAAAGGTGTTGCCAATACAAGCGTTTTTAGCTAAATTATGAATCGTATGGTTTTCATTCCACAATTCGCTCTGGAACAAAAAGTAGTTTTCTGAAGAGACAACATTGCAAACGCTAATGGCGTTCAAGATGGCGGGGTAAGAGCGAGAGAGTGTATTTAAAAATCACCTTATATTATGTTTGTTTATTGGGCTGCTCTAGCTTACGCCAGATTGAGATATTTCACAAAATTGTGTTTAACGAACACTTTTCTTGCTCTAGGTTGCTCTATCTTTTGTTTCATGAGTACGCTCAAAACAAAACTAGAGTAATCCAGATCACAAATTTCTGCTCTAGCTTTTTTTATGGAGTAAGTTAGAGCAGAGAAGCAATTGTCAGTCAGGAAAAAATAAATTTTTGAAAACTTCAAAAAAATTAGCTTGCAAGAAAATCAATGTTTTTGTAAACGTGAATTTGCATTAATTTTGAAGATTTAAACAAAAAAAACCAAATAAAAAGAAACTATCGAGATTCAAGTGTTTCATGGCATTTCTGCTCTGAATTGCTCTATTTCTATTTTGACAGCTGCCCTGCTCTGCTCTGCTCTGAACTTTTTTTTGGTCAGTAAACAAACCTATTATTACATCATGGAGAACACTCCAAATGTTGTAATTGTCAAAAAGAAATTTTATTTGAAAGAAAAAATTGTAATTTTTTTGAATTGTAAAAAAAAATAATAACGAAATGCCGAGGCTTACCGCACCAGGGTAGTGCAAAATTTGATAGCAAATGCAGCCGTCAAATTTATTTGCCAAGGTAAAACACGCTGCTTTATTTAATAATGGTGTCTATACTCTGTTTTTATAAGGTGACGGAAACTTTTGGCCGGTGATGGACGAATTGACCGAGGACCTCATGGTAGCCTTAAGTTTCGATGTGGAAGTTTCCAACACGTTCCGAAGTCGACAGAATGGAGAACAAGTGTTCTTCAAGAATTTGATGAAGACCGTTTCCGGCAGATGCTGAGGGTGTCAACCGATCAGTTCACCCTGATTCTATCGGTAATAAGTAGCTGTGAGGAATTTAATAATTCCCATTCGAAGCAGCAGTACCCACCAGACGTGCAGTTAGCAGGGCTCGTCGGGCGAAAATGCCGCAATCAGAAAAGTGGCCACCGTTTTTGGTGTTGGGGATGGCGAGACCCTCTACAAAATTACTCGCAGATTTTTTCGCGCTATTTTAGAACTGCAACCTAAATATATATTTTGGCCAACTGCTGCCGAAAGGCGAGAAATCGTGGCGAAAACGTACCACGAGCTTCCGAACTGCATCGGGTATGTAGATGGCACTGAATTGAAACTTGCTGAGGCCTCAGTGACTAACCATAAGGTATATTTTTCAAAGAGCCGCATATACTCTGTAAAGGCGCAAGTTGTATGCGATCATAAATTAATAATACGCCATGTTACGGTTGGTCACTTGGGAAGTGTCCACGATGCTCGGATTTTTCGGACAAGCACGATTTTTACAGACCAAAATGCGCATTTTTCCGTAGATGAGTGGTTAGCAGGAGATTCTGCCTACCCACTGCTAACCACCCTCATAACTCCATTCAGATCA
Organism: Campiglossa producta; assembly: GCA_964058755.1. Classification (NCBI taxonomy): domain Eukaryota; kingdom Metazoa; phylum Arthropoda; class Insecta; order Diptera; family Tephritidae; genus Campiglossa; species Campiglossa producta. Next base: position 37,964,967 of record CAXKVI010000004.1, on the reverse strand, counting down.
AACTCTCTGCAATTGACGTATTCGAAACGTGAATCTTTTAATTTACGTCACAGCCGATTCCGCTTAAAAATTGAAAATTGTTTTGGAGTTTTAAAAGAACGGTTTGGAAGTTTGAAGGAGTTGAGAATACGCATACATGATGAAATTAGCCACAACTTATGTTCAGAGTGGTTTCTGGTCTGCTGTATTTTGAATAATATATTAGCACCAACTACAGATACCGGCGCCATTTCACCTGACTTCTTTGACGATGAGGTAAGAGAGAATGTTACAAATAACCGTACTCAAACGGCTGAGGCAGATTCCAAGCGCCTAGCAATATACAGAATTATTTTTGGCGATAATTAAAAAATTTAATTTCACAAAATAAAGGATTCCTTCTTATAACTTAAAATGGACTATTCTTCTATATGTATTTCTTTCTCACATAACGGTACTACGTAACGGCACAAAATAATCGAGATAGATATAGTTTCATATATGAAAGTTCTTAGGTTGAAATGTTGTTGATTACGGCATGTCCGTTCATCTGTAATATGTAATGCAATGCGAATGAAATACAGAATAAACCCCCTGGTGGTATAGGAGATATTTCCGATGAAACTGGTAGAATCTGCAGTTAATTGTTTGCATATGTACATTCTAGGGCCTATATAATTGACAAGTCATAGTATTTTATAACGTTCTGAAAACAACCGCTGGGTATTTGATGTTCGGTTTACACCTACTTAGATTTCCTTATTTATTTTGGATTATATTGGTTCAACATAATTTAACACAACATAAAATATCACAACACAACATAAAAGAACTAGCTTGTTTTTAAAAAGTAAAAGCTCAAACGACTAGAACTAGAAATGAAAGAAAGGATAGCCAGATATGAAATAAAATGCAGATATAAACAAAATTGTTCATTGCTTATACATATTTGCATTCTATTACATATCTTGCTATCCTTTCTAGTTCTAGTCGTTTGAGCTGCGCTTCCTCTTCAGTCCTTTTATAATCCAGCTCCAATCTTTTTTCTTCAATTATTATTTTTCTTTCCTCTATTTCCCTATCGTTTTCGTATTTAATAGTTCTACATTCAGCCTGTTTTAAATCTATTTGCAATCTCTTTTCCTCTATTGCATATCTTTTTTCATCCATTTCCGCATCCCTTTTGAGCCTTTTTTCTTCAAATTGAATGCGAACTTTCTGGATTGCGGAAAGCTGGCTTAGTGAATTAGTTGGAGTTCGGGAGCAAATTTTCTTTGGAGCGGTAGAAGACCGTGTGATAGTGGTTAAGTGGGCAGTCGAAGCTACGGTAGTTTGTGCGATGGTAGGTGATGCATTGGTGGGTGATGTGATGGTGATTGGTGCGATAGTAGGTGATGCATCGGTGGATGATGTGATGGTGATTGGTGCGATGGTAGGCGATGCGTTGGTCGCTGATACGATAGTGGGCGATGCATTAGTGGATGATGCGATGGTGGTTGGTGCCATGGTAGGCGATGCGTTCATCGGTAATACGATAGTGGGCGATGCGTTGGTGGATGTTGTTATGATGGGCGATGCACTGGTAGATGATGCGACGGTAGGATATGGTGATGGTAGAGGCGATGCATTAGTGGATGGTCCAACGGAGTGAGGTTGTGATGATACGAGGGTGGCAGGTGTGGTGTTTAACGAGTCATCCGTTATTATGTAGGGATCGAATATTATTATATCGTCAATGTTATCACAGTTGAAATTATTGTCGGTTTTTGTTGCTGTATTAACGATGTCGGTCGTCCTTATAGGCGGCTGGAATTTGACACTGCGTACTCCAAATACATCCCTCAGACGCTCATAATAGGGACACATTTTCGCCAATTTTGCTGAAAGTATAAAATTTAGGGTGGAGTTTTAAAATGTAATGAATAAGGTTTTAAATGGGCTCAGTGACGCGAAAGCATTCTCGAACCAATGTAGCAAAGATTCCACCTAGCATATGCATTCGTCTCTGAGGGTAAACACAAAAACGGTCAACGGACAATGATATTTTTGATGCATACCTTCTAGAGTGCTGCTATCTCCCTCAAGCAATCCTACGCCTGTGGAATTAAGAAATTCGGTGGTTTTGCGGAATTGCGTCCTTAAATGGCGCACTTTCCCTTTTACCATGTCCCACGTCGCGTTTATATTATATTTTTGCAGGAACCGCCTGTAAAAAATTTGTGCATTGGGATCCTAAGAATTACATATATGTAAGAGAGGAGGCCAACAAAAACTGCAAACCTTACCTCAAATTTGGGGTCCTCCAGCAGGAAATCTATGACTGCCACTATCTCCGACTCTTTCCATTTTTTGTTGGGCTCCTGCCTTCTCCGGTTGGTCTTTAAAATTTCGATGCTGTTCATTTTGATTTTTTTTTTTTAATTTTACATGATTTTGGGTCTGGGAAATTTAAAAATATTTTACACCTGTATTTTGTTGTTGGATAAAAAAATGTTTGACAATAGTCTATCAAATTCTTGTGTTTCTTATGAAAAAAATTTAGAGAGAAGACCCCTAGTGTAATTTATTTATTTTTTTTTTTCTTTTATTTATAACTTTAAATTGGGTGGATCGATTTTGCTGATTTTGCACATTTGTTAAGTATGATGTGTCCTTTCATTCCATAAATTAAAAAAATTTTAAATTATTATTTGTAAAAGTTATGAATGAATATAGAAATGTCCAAATTACAAAAATGCGAACCTTTTCGAACCATGAAGTTCAGAATAATACATTCAAGGTTTGACTACCTACATACATATATAGACATATAAATATTTTTTTGAGGAAACTGAGTTAACGAAAAAAACAGTGATAATTCTCCTACATTTCTCCTACAATTTTAGATTAGCCATAACTTTTTTCTTTAAGACTTTCAGGCAGGTTCTGCCAATTCACTTCCGGATAAATTTTGTGAAAATTTTGAAAGTCTTATGTAATTTTACAAAATTTTCACAAATTTGAGTCGGAAGTGAATTGCAGAACCTGCCTGTTTATGAAAAACTACTCATAAACAAAAACATCATGTAATAAAGTTAAGAATTAAGGTACATCGTCATTTTTTCCTCAAGGACATTTGGAGAAAATGCTGAAACAATGAGGACTTTTCAAAGCGAAAAAAGGAGTACAAATGAAAATTTTTATAAAATGAGAAACCAAAAAATTATACTTTAAAGTATCTCTCAAAATTCATGTCAAAAAAAATGTCCTCGTTTTTTCATTGATTTTTGAGAAATTGTCCTCGAAAAAATTCTGGCTACCTACGCCCATGATAACCAGAATATAAATAAAATAAAAAATTAAATTTGCTAGCAACATTTCACGGCAAGCTAAATGCATGTTGCCGGCGAAATTCCACGACTGTGAAATTAGTACCTGGCTTGAAGGACAAAATATAAAATGTTTGGTAAACGAAAATGAACAGTTTGTAGACGCCAGAAAATTTTTTTTGAAATATTTTGAACTTTTATTAAACTAGGGCCTTACTGAAACCGCAATACGCAAAAAAAAACTAAAATAATTTGTCCTCAATAGCCAATAAATGGATTCCAAAATTTGTTTAGTGGAAAACCGTTATTTCGCTATAAACAGCATCACTCTGTTGGTGGATAAAACGTTATTCCACTGAAACACAATGTTTTCTTCCTAGCTTGGTATTATGTCTGCTTGGAGAGCAAACAAATGCTCAAAATAGCTCTATTTGGTAGGAATTATGCATTGTGTATTAGATGTTATGGAATTATGGAAAACCAAGGCAAATTAAACCAGGTAGAATTGACAACTGAAATATTGTGTTTTTGTAGGAATTTTTCCTTCCAATCGTATTAGCATTTGCTGAAGCCACAAAATTATCAATACCATGAAATATTCTCGCCTAAACAGTAATTTCAACTTAAAAAAGCTGCAACCTATAAATCTAACGGAGTGACTTTGGCCACTTTGGATCTACTCCTTTTCGGATCTTTGCATTTGAAAATGGCGAGTACTAAATATTTGTCGATAAGGTTGCCCCACTGTGTCGAAAAACTTGTGGGTTCCTCTCCATTAGAGTTTTTTTATACGAAAGTCATAACGAGTACCCATACCCGGCAGTCTACGATTAAAATTAACCAAGGTACCGTCTTATAAAGGAAAATATGGGCAAATCCAGCTTCATTTACGTTTCACGCTTCGATATAAAGTGCAAAATGCACTGGTAACTTTCAACAGTTCTTAAAATCGAGTGATGCAGTTTCAAGTGTATTGGTGTCATGTTTACGAATCAATTCAAACATGGCTTGAAATGGGTACTTTAGGTGGTGTCACTTACGTTTCCGCACAGATTTAATTTTTTTAGTTCTTCAAGTATAGATGCCAAAATCTGCAAATTGAGTAGCAACTGCTTATCAAAATTGTGTTTTTGAAAAGGATCTATTAATTAATATAATGACCCAAAAAAATGTTTTTACCCAGCCTACTAAAGTTTTTTTTTTAATATGTTGGAGGTGATCAGTGTCACTTACGTTTCAAGGAGGCGTCACTTACGTTTCAAATCTCGTGAATTCGTTACAGAAATGAGGTTTTCTTAGACCTACAATGAGCCACACGGCTTCACATTTAAAATTTCCATATTCCTTAAAAATCAGTAAGTAGTCGTTTTTCTAAAGGCGACGTGGATGTGGTCCTCATCCAAGAACCCTGGGTCAATAGCTCGAGAATATGCGGATTGGGGACTAAGGGCTTCAAGCTCATTCGAGCCAGCGAGGAGAGCAAAGTCAGAACGTGTATTTTGGTCAAGTCTGAGTTGAACTCCTTTCTCCTACCTAACTACACCAATGGTGATATTACCGCTATCAGTCTAACGGTCGACAGCACCCGCCTGACGGTGGCGTCGGTCTATATGCCCTACGACGCCGAAGAACCCCCACCACAAACGGAGGTGAAAGACCTGGTGTCAAATTTCTGCACGGGTAATCTTATTATTGGAGCGGACGCTAATGCTCACCATGTCCAATGGGGGAGCTCCGACATCAATGCCAGGGGCGAGTCTCTGTTTGATTACCTCTTAACAACCAACCTGGTGATTTGCAACGTGGGTTATGAGCCTACTTTTATCACTAAGACCCGCAGGGAGGTCATAGACCTCACTATCTGTAGTGAAGGCGCTTATGAGTGGGTCAGAAAATGGCGGGTTCTGGAAGAACATTCTTTCTCCGACCACCGTTACATAGAAATGGTTTTAGACTTTATTGTAGAACAACCAATCATGAAGCGCAATCCACGTAACACTGATTGGCAGTTACACAATGAAATATTAGACAGAGACCTACCAGTACTGCCCTCACAAGCCCCCTCAACAGTAGAGGAGCTGGAGGATCTTGTTACTACATTTACATCGGCGCTCTCAAATGCTCTAGGACAGGCTTGTCCAGTGCCAAAACCACGCGGTAAACACAGGCCACATTGGTGGTCCTACGATTTGGACTCGCTCCAAATATCATGCCGGAAACAATTTAACAAGGCCAAGAGCTTCGGCTCTGAGCCTCATTGGCACGAATATAAAGCTAAACTAAGAGCCTACAAAAAAGCTCTGAGACAGGCGAAGAGAACCTCGTGGAGAAATTTCTGCACTGGCGTCGAAAAGGTCGACGACACAGCGAGACTTAGACGAGTCCTCTCGAAAAGTCAAACAACCATCAGCTATTTGCGAAAACCTGACGGATCCCGGACCAGCACGGAAGAGGAAACCCTTCAGCTGCTCTTGAATACACATTTTCCGGGGAATCTGCATGATGCACCACTAGCACCTGCAACAAACCTGGCAGTAAATATACCCATCACTGAGGAAAGAGTAAGGTGGGCAGTTAAAAGCTTTGAACCGTATAAGGCTGCCGGGCCGGACGGGATTATCCCCGCGCAACTTATAAACACGTTGGAGACATCAGCTAAATGGCTGGTATTTCTCTTCACAGCCTGCCTGGCTCTCAACCACATTCCGGTCTCCTGGAGAAGCGCCACGGTAGTGTTTATCCCTAAGGCTGGGAAGGCATCCCACTACGAGCCAAAAGACTACAGACCGATCAGTCTCTCGTCCTTTGTACTAAAAACCTTTGAGAGGATACTAAGCGACTACCTCTTAACGACTATTGATAGCAACCTTATCTCTAGCTATCAGCATGCATACACCAAGGGTAAATCAACAGAAACCGCTCTGCACAGCCTAGTGTCTGTCATTGAGAAATCGCTGTGTGAAAAGGACTACTGTCTCGTGGCCCTCCTAGACATTGAGGGGGCTTTCAACAATATAAGCCCGGAGGCTATCAACTCCGCTCTAACTAATCTGGGCGTAGATAGACCTCCAACTGATTTAATTGACCAACTTTTAAGGGGAAGGAAAATAGCTTCTTCAATTGGTACGGTTGAGTTATCACGTTATGTCACAAGGGGAACACCCCAGGGTGGTGTTCTTTCCCCGCTTTTATGGAACCTCACAGTCAACTCGTTGCTACGTGACACAAGCTGGGGGGGGCAGGAAGATAGTGGCATACGCAGACGATTTAGCTATTGCATTCAGAGGCAAGTTCCCACAAACTCTGTGTGACCTGATGCAAGTAGCACTGCGAGAAGTTTCGACGTGGTCCTCTCGCTGCGGACTTAGTATCAACCCAGGGAAGGTGGAACTTGTCCTCTTCACCAACCGGTACAAAATACCGCCACTAAGCCTACCAGAACTAGATGGCACGCGCCTGGGCTTGTCGGATAAGGCCAAGTTTCTAGGCATAGTTCTGGACAGGAAATTGTATTGGAAGGAGAATGTTCTTCAGCGCCAGAAGAAAGCTTGCATCGCTCTTTACACATGCAAAAGAGCCATTGGCAAAAAATGGGGGCTCAGCCCTAGAGTATGCAGTTGGATCTACACGGCCATCATTCGCCCAATCATGCTTTATGGAGTCGTCGTATGGTGGCCTGCGCTGAGCAAGGCAACATACCTGAATCTGTTGCGGAAAGTCCATAGATCCAATATGATCTGTATAAGCGGTGCGCTAAGGACAACGCCCAACGAAGCCCTCCAGGTCATTCTGGGCATTTTGCCACTTGATCTGGAAGGGTTTCGGTCAGCGGCGGCATCAGCTCTGCGCCTAAGAGAAACCTCCAGTTGGGCTGCGGGTACTATTGGACAATCCAGTATTCTGGAATCTTACAGCTTTCTCCCTCTAAGCACAGATCGTTGTGCGACTACTACAGTCGGGGATAGCTGTTTCAAAATAAACATTCCCAGCAGAGAAGACTGGGAGAGGACGGATTGGTGTCCCGAAACAAATGGTGGCACTTCCATATACACCGACGGCTCGAAGTTGGACGGCAGAGTTGGAGGAGGAGTTTATTCAAGGGATTTGGACCTTGAGCTCTCCTTCAGACTACCTGATCATTGTAGCGTCTTCCAGGCGGAAGTCTCGGCAATCCTGGACGCCGCGGCCTGGTTAAGCAAACGTGTTATCGGAGAAGATATCGCTATTTTCAGCGATAGCCAAGCGGCCATCAAATCCCTTGGCTCATACACGTTCAACTCTGAACTGACGCTCAGCTGTCGTCGATCTCTTCAGGAGATGGCCCAACAGAACCGCGTAAACCTCATATGGGTCCCGGGACATAGGGACATTGAGGGAAACTGTAAGGCAGACGAGCTTGCCAGGCAGGTCACGACCAAGCAGGTTCTTCAGGATAAAGAGCGCTTAGGTATGCCGTTTGCCACATGCAAACTAATGCTGAAGGAGCACACACTCCGTCAAGCCAACGAAAGATGGCTGCAATCGCCAGGGTGTCGCATATCGAAACAAACCTGGCCAAAATGGGATCTTAAAAGGTCTAGACGCATTTATGCCCTAACTAGGAGGGAAATCTGCATATTGATAGGGGTATTAACCGGTCACTGCCTCATTGGTAGGCATGCAGAAAGGCTAGGTGTGCCCTACCGACGATGCTGCAGGAGTTGCAAAGATGATGAGGAGGAGGAAACAGTGGAGCACCTCATCTGCAACTGTCCGGCTTTAAGCGGCGCGAGAACGCGCTTTTTGGGAGTTCCGTTCCTGGATAGCCTAAGCCAGATCGCGGAACTGGACATAAAGGACTTGATGGGCTTCATAAAGTCATCTAAGTGGTTCGAGGAGGAGTAACAGTGTCGGTTTAGGAGTGTCAGTCCCGGGACTCTGCTATGTGGAAAATCCCAACAACTCAGGGATTTTCCATATGGCTGGGTCCCGGGACTGACTTTCCTTGTGTTGGTGGTATCACAACGGGCCTTTCAAAACTGGCCTAAGTGTGCCTCTGCGGTAGCCACTTGAACCTAACCTAACCTAACCTAAAAATCACCTATATTAAAAAAATCAGCACCTAACGTACGCTCATATATATGAGCCGCATAAAGCACAAGTGGTATAAGTCCACCTTTTCTCAAACTGAGATATTCAATGTCTTGTGTTGTCAACAATAGGTACCTTTGATTTCACAAGTTAGGTCTGCTATTTATTCGGTTTCTATGGGTGCTAGGAGTTACCCCGTTAGCGTGTTATATAGAGCACAATTTCCTCTACATAGCGTCATACCTAACTGAAAAAAAGGAAAACTGGAATTATACCACTTGTGCTTTAACGGCTCATATTTTTTATACTGCATGCAAAGGTGTATATTTTTATCTCTCCATCTTTTAAAGCACAAGTATAATACGTTTGTCACTTTTGACATCTCTTAACCCCAAGAGGGTTTGTTTTCTACTGCTTCTGTATCTTATTTGATATTTTCTGTTTTTTGACTTGTAGATCTTCTCACGTTCACTATCCAGCATTATGCTATCCCTGTATGTTTTCACTATAGCTGCAGAAAATTTTTTCCTACAATTGGCTGCTCGATCGTCAAAAAAACTCACCTTATTTTTCTTGGCGTTACTATATGAGCTTATTTGAAAGATCGGGTTTGAAATTCAGACAACTTTTCTATGTTTCGGCGTCACTTACGTTTCATTTTGCTATTTAAATTTTTAGCAAGAAATTATATGTATTGCAGCATCAATTAAAACTTAGCTTCAGTTCACTTATTTAACCCTTACACTTAATGGTTTTAACTCTAGTATATATGTAGCTATACAATTGTGGAAACCATGGAGAAAGAAACCAGTTTGAACGGGGTTACCAATATTTTTAATTTAAAAAGTTTATATTTCTAAGAAGTTTGGTTTTCCTCCTTACCAATAAAGATATTTTGGAAGCTCTACATCAAAGTTATATTTCCCCAATTGGACTCACTTTTCTGGGATAGGCCCATATGTGTCCGCAAAGTGAAGTGAAAAATTGATAAAAAAATAATAAGGGCGGATTTATCGACTAACTGTAAAGTTTAACGCTCACTATAAATTTGACGACCAGTTCATCATCCTGTTGATGACTTTGCTTTAATTAAAGAATAAAAAGTTGGAGGAAATAATAATTAATTCATTTTTTTTCTATTAAATTAATAAAATACCCATAACACTCTGAATGCAAAGAAATAAAAAACGAAAAGAAATGTATAAAAGAGAAGCGTCAAGGCGTTCATTGTAAGATACCTCTGAAGTTGGACGCAAAGTAGCAAATGTCAGGCGAGGTTAACAAAGCTTTATGTATTTGACCCTTAAAACTTCACCCTTGCAGAGAAAGCATATATTAAGCAAAAATATATTTGAACATATATGAGAAATGTATATTTTTGGCTATAATATTGATCATATAATGATATAAATAATGTAGAATAAATTAACAAAATTTAGTAGAAAAAATTGGATCAAAAACACAAAAAAAATATGGAAATATGATTTTTTTAAATTTAATACTAATTAAGTTTTGAAAAAGTAAACATTTTTTGTAGCCTACTAAATTTCCTTTAAGAATCTGTATCTATCTTTGTTGTACATGGATATTTGCATTTTTGACAATTTTTGAAAGAAAAAATGGGAAATCGAGAAAACAACCTAATTTTTGAAGCTAGAATACTAGAAAACGGCTAGTCTGAGAAAATTTTAGTCTATGCAGGTTTTGTAGGGAATTCGATAGTTTGTCGTTTTATACAAAATATGAGGTAAAGTCTGTAAAATCAAAATTAGCGCTGATAGATCACTAGAATTTAATATTAAGATCTGTAATTTTTACAGTTTTTTTTACACCATCAAATCAATATAGGTAATATTTGAAAAAAAAAAAAAAAATTTCTTTTTTTTTTGGCCCAGTCTAGTATACATATTAATATATGTACATTTATTTTTTTATTTATTCAAACTATTGAAAAAATTTAAAAATCTTAAACAGAACGGGTTAATATTTTTTTTTTCTTTTTCACGGGAAAATTCCTACAGAAAAGAGAGTTCAAGTTCTCTTTTACTTTGTTTAATATACTTTGTGGAAAACTGCCGTTAGAATAAGCATAAAAAACGCATTTTGAAAAAAAAAAATTAAAAAAAAAATGTCGCTTGCAACTTTATATGAGGTGCGCATTCATATGATGCTATGGCAATTGTCTAAGGCTGTGAATCAATTGAAAATAATTTTTGAGGTGAACAAATTTCCTATGGTTTACAAATATTTTCCATTTTGCTGTGCCAAACGAAAAGGTAAATTTTGACATATGCAAAAACCACATGCGAAAGCATATGTTTTATGTATAATGTATATTATATTTAGTGTTTCATAAGGTGTGAACATAAATTTATGTGAAATAATATTTATGTTAACAGCACATACATCCCTGTGCTCACATCATTGGTTGTCAAAATTTTACGTTCATATTCACCACGATAACTGCCAAAATTTAGCATCACTATGTCAAAATTTACGATTTTCAACCAATTGGCACGCGGCCTAAGCTACTGAATTTTTTCTGAGATCTACTACGTAATAAAATTGTTTAAGCCCGAACCCTGATACCCACATACGTAAATATCGCTCATTTGCTGCAACATCGTCATAACTAAAAAAACCCAAATTTTGAGTTAACATCACTAATATATCGGAAATAATATGTTTGATCAACTGGCAAATTGTTATATCCGAGGTTTCAACATTTCACGCAGCATCGCGATAGAATTAATTACTTATCCCATATAAATATATAGCAATTCAAAAACTAAAAATGCGTTTTCTGTAATACAACATTTTTTGAGTTATGACGATGTTGCAGCAAATGAGCGATATGTACAATGTATGTTGTAAGATAGGTTTGTGGGTCCACTTGTTTGTGTTTTCTCGGTTACGTTACAAGCATTCTGGTCAAAGGCTGATACCTACAACCACAATTGTTGGGAACGCCAGTCAGTTGCTGTCATACCACCGTAAGTTGAGCGCGAGTACACCGGTGTTCATGGAAAATATTAAACGACACAGTCAGTGGTTATTACCAACGTTTTTCTGAGTCGGTTGATTTCGAAGTTGTGTTTAATGTTATTGCATGTGCTTATATACTTACATACATATGCTTGCTTACATATATCGACATATGCATACCTATGTATGTTAGTAGGTACATACATATGTACATAACCACTAACTCTTTTTTTTCAATAACAGTGACAAAATATCTATTATACAGTTTTCTTTTTTTTAACTTTAAGTGCAAAAAAATTTTCACATTTTAATACTTTTCATTAAAGCTTGGTTAAATTCAAAGCTTGTGCTACCTATTTATCTATTTATATATATGAATGTATGTCCAAAGTCTGATCTGATTGATAAAAAAATATATACCTATCTACTTAGTTTGTGAAACTCTTGAAAAGACAGTGGAACGTAAAGTGGGGGAACAGGTAGAAAAGAAAGTGCAATAAAGTAAAAATTTTATAAAGTTGTACTTTGAAGCTGAAAGCAAATAATACCTAATTATTAATTGTAAAAAAGAAATTCACACATAAGACAAACCTACGAACAAAAACTTAACAGGTAGCAGTACACACTGCAAGCAAAAAAGGAATAAGAAAAATGCCAGAAGTAAAACCAGCAAAATAACAAAATAGTAGTAGAGTTGATGAGAAGGCGAGATATAAAAGAAAATGAAGAAAGAAAAAATGGGATATATGTAGTTACCTATGCAACATATGTTTTACATACTTATTTGTAGTAGCTTTCCTATGCTAGGTTTTGGTTGTAAAGAATTCATATCTTTATATATACATTAGACTGGGCCAAAAAAAATAAAACCGGAAACGGTCGAAATTCTAAAATCAAAATTCTGAAGTCAAAATTCCGGAATCAAAATTCTGGGTCGACAAAATTCTGGAAATCGGAATTCCGCACTTCCTTCGCCTTTTTTGGCTGTATTTCAAAATTCTGGTTTTTCATAATTCCGGAATTTACTTTTTCCAGAAATAATTCTGGAAAATTTTTCCCCAAAATTTGAGCAAAATCGTGTATTTTAATAAATTTGCTTATATTTAAGAAATATACATTGACTTTAATTTTTTGGTCATAAGACAGAAAACCTGCGGAACAATTTGTCTTTCTACTCTTCCGTGTATGCCTCGTCATTGTTGGAACAACGTCAAATGTACCGTCCGTAATCCAGCAGTCGCTCTCATTTAACAACTGCAGCGAAGATTTTGTTCTAAAAATAAGAATGCATTCGCCATAACTTCTCACTTAAAATAAATAGTTAACCTTCCAAAACATAAAGTGATAATAAAGGAATGTCTATTTTTTCAATACAAGTTGGCTCTTTTCTTCTAACTTTTAACTTATGGGCATTTCTTGATGGCAGATAATGTCCAATATGTTTTTCTCTCATAGATACCGAACGCTGAATTATTTGGCTAGGCTGCAGAAAACTCGAACGAACCATATTTTTAACCAGATTATTTGTTTCTGCAACCGATTGTTTATGCGCACATGGATCATGAGAATGTTCATTTTTTTTTTTGTATAACATTTCACAGCCATGAAATTGTGTGTCAATACGCACGGTACATTTGTTTTTAATTCCTTCAGAACAAGTCCAGTTAAATGTTAAAGGCAAAAAATTTTTAAATTAATTATTAAAAATGCGCATTTTTAATCGTTAATTACAGAACTTTGAATTTCAGAATTTTGGTTTCCAGAATTTTGCAATTTAGAATTTCGTTATCCAGAATTTTGGATTCCAGAATATTGACTTCCATAATTTTAATTTCCGTTGTTTCGACTTCCGGAATTATGAATGCAGAATTTCCAAAAAAGCAGAATTTTGACCCCAACCCATAATGGTTTGTCGTTTTTATACGAAATGTGAGGTAAAGTCTGTAAAATCTAAACTAGCGATGATAGACCTCTAGAGTTTAATTTAAAAATCTGAAAAATTAAAGTAATTTTTTCACCTTCAATATAATTTTTCAAAAGAACGAATTTTTTTTTGGCCCAGTCTAATATACATATGCATGTATGTACATTAGGGTGACTCAAAAAAAATGTCGACTTGGTCTTACCCCCTAAAAAATTAGGTATTGATGAGAAAATAAGCCTTGCAAAAAATTAGCGCTCTAACCTAACCCTTAGGGGGGTCCCGTACGATATGTCGAAAAAAAATGTCGAATTTCCAAGACCGAATTTCAAAAAATTTTACTATACCGAAGAGATTTTTGACCGAAAAAAAAATTTCGAAAAAATGCAAATGACCGAGAAAGGTCGAAATTTGGATGCTTAATGTAAAACTTCGGAAATTTGGGTTTAACAACGTGTATACAATTATTTATCACTTCCTTGCCTCTTATCAAGAACTTTTCAACCATTTTCCAATACAAAGCCTATTCAGCTTTTCCCCTTGTTAGAGGTAACAACAGAAATATTCTCAGACAAAGAAAAGATGTTGGTCCAATTTACATTTGTTTTTGGACAAGTGAGAAACCGAAATAACGTTTAAACGTTCAAAACTTTACAATTTTTTATTGAAACATCGATGTATCGATACATCAAATATTTCATCATCATCATTTATTGGCGCTTAACCGCCTAAGCGATTTTGGCCGTTTCGTATCAAAGCACGCCAGTCATTCCTTTTTAGCGATAACGGACGCCAATTGGAAACCCCAAGGGAGTTCAAGTCATCCTCCACCTGTTGTTTCCATCTCAGTCGAGGCCTCCCCCTTCCTCTGCTGCCGAATTCAGGCGACGATAGGAAAACCTTCTGTGCTGGAGCTTCTTTGTCCATTCGCATAACATGGCCCAGCCAGCGGAGTCTTTGGGCTTTAATTCGCTGGACTATGGTCAGATCTGCGTAGAGCTCGTACAGCTCATCGTTAAATTTCCTTCTATACTCGCCGTTGGCATCACGGGAAGGACCATAAATCTTCCGGAGAACTTTTCTCTCAAATACTCCAAGGGCCATCTCATCTTCTCTTGACATTGGCCATGAATCTGAGCCATACATCAGGACAGGTATGATGAGAGACTTATAGAGCGTGATCTTTGTTCTTCGAGAGAGGACTTTACTTCTCAATTGCCTACTCAGTCCAAAGTAGCACTTGTTGGCAAGAGTGATTCTCCGCTGGATTTCTAGACTGATATTATTTTCGGTCTTGATACTGGTTCCCAAATAGACGAAGTCCCTCACAGTTTCAAATTTGTAACTATCAACAGTGACATGGCTGCCAAGGCGCAGGTGCGCCGATTCTTTCTTTGATGACAGCAAATACTTCGTCTTGTCCTCGTTCACGGCAAGACCCACTTTTTTCGCTTCCTTATCCAGTCCAGAGAAGGCAGCGCTTACGGCGCGGTTGTTAAGGCCAATGATATCAATATCATCGGCATACACCAGCAATTGCACGCTCTTGTAAAAGATTGTACCATTGCGGTTTAGCTCTGCTGCTCGAATTATCTTCTCCAGCATCAGATTGAAGAAATCGCACGAAAGGGAGTCGCCCTGTCTGAAGCCTCGTTTGGTTTCAAATGGCTCAGAGAGGTCCTTCCCGACTCTGACGGAGCTGTTGGTATTGCTCAACGTCATTTGGCAAAGCCGTATAAGCTTTGCAGGGAAGTCAAATTCAGACATGGCGGCATACAGGCAACTCCTTTTTACGCTGTCAAAAGCGGCTTTAAAATCGTCAAAGAGATGGTGAGTGTCGATTCTCTTATCATGGGTCTTCTCCAGGATTTGGCGTATCGTGAAAATCTGGTCGATGGTAGACTTACCAGGTCTAAAGCCACACTGATAAGGTCCAATCAGTTTGTCTACGATGGGCTTCAGCCTTTCACACAACACGCTAGAAAGAACCTTATATGCGATATTAAGAAGACTAATTCCGCGGTAGTTGGTGCGGTTAGCGGGATCGCCTTTCTTCATCAAATATTTACGTGACTATAAAAGTCGCCAAAAATCGAAATTTTTCTGACATTTTTAAACCGTAGATTCGTTTCTGAGAGGTTGTTGTTAATTATATTGAGAAGAGCTTAAGAGTTTGTGTTTGTAACTTTACCGTCAGGTTTTATATTTGCTTGCAAGAGCTATTGCAAAACACTAGAAAAATAATACTCAACATTATTATATAAGATGTAGAAACAATGTAATGAATGATGTGTTGTTTCTACATCTTATATATTTTTTTCGACATTTTTTCATTCGACATTTTTTTTCGAGACATTTTTTTTTCGACCTTTTGTGTTTTCGGCAAATTTTTTTTCGACATTTTTAGTTTCGGCTTCTTTTTTTTCGACATATCGTACCAGACCCCCCTTAGGGGTGGCTATTTTTAAAATGTTTTTATTTTCACCCTTTCCATACATTTTGTATGGGGGAAAATGGCATTTTTTTCATAGTGAATTTTCTTTTAATTTTTGAAACTTTTTTCAAAATATTTTTGCATACTCTTAAAGTTGAAGCTTTGAAGTTTCAAAATGCTAAGCCATGTGCGATTATCTTAACTATTAAAATAATTACAGCCATTCAAAAATGACTGAGTTTTGTACTAATGCACACACATATACAAGAGAGTTTCAAAAATTAAAAGAAAATTCAATTTAAAAAAAATCCATTTTTTCAGATACAAAATGTATAGGAAAGGCCGAAAAAAATAGCCACCCCTAAGGGTTAAGTTAGAGCGCTAATTTTTTGCAAGGCTTATTTTCTCATCAATACCTAAAGTTTCAGGGGGTAAGACGGAAAATAACACAATTTTTTTCAGTTTGAGTCACCCTAATGTAAATTAACCCGGATCGGTCCCCATACAAAAAAAAAGTTTTTCCAGTCCACCCCTAGGATTAAAGATATTTTGAAGGCGATCCTAAAAAATTTTTTTTTTTGGTCTAAGCCCTAGGCCTAAGGTTAAATTTGGACTTTGATATATTTCAATAAATTTATCGATAACTGAGTTATCGGTCAAAATGTGCTTGCCAAAAACCTCAAAATTTCCCCACAATATGGCTATCAAACGAAAGGGAAATGCCCCAAGTTTCATTTGGACTTCGACATAGGTTAGGTTAGGTTCAAGTGGCTACCGTAGAGGCACACCTAGGCCAGTATTAAAAGGCCCGTTGTGATACCACCAACACTAGGAAAGTCAGTTCCGGGACCCTGCCATATGGAAAATCCCGGTATTAACGGAATTCTCCACATAGCAGAATCCCGGGACTGACGTTCCTATACCGACACCGTTACTCCTCCTCGAACCATTTAGATGACTTGATGAAGGCCATCAGGTCCTTTATGTCCAGCTCCGTGACCTGGCGTAGGCTAACCAGGAAGGGAACTCCCAAAAAGCGCATTCTCGCGCCACTTAAAGCCGGGCAGTTGCAGATGAGGTGCTCCACCGTTTCCTCCTCCTCATCATCCTTACAACTCCTACAGCATCGTCGGTAGGGCACACCAAGTCTTTCTGCGTGCCTACCAATGAGGCAGTGCCCAGTCAATACGCCTATTAATATGGAGATTTCTCTTCTCCTTAGGGCATAAATTTGTCTCGATCTTTTATGATCCCATTTCGGCCAGGTTTCTTTGGATATCCGGCATCCTGGAGATTGCAGCCATCTTTCGTTGGCTTGGCGGAGTGTGTACTCCTTCAGCATAAGCTTGCAAGTGGCAAACGGCATACCTAAGCGCTCTTTATCCCGAAGAACCTGCTTGGTCGTGCCCTGCCTCGCAAGTTCGTCTGCCCTACAATTTCCCTCAATGTCCCTATGCCCCGGGACCCATGTGAGGTTCACGCGATTCTGTTGGGCCATCTCCTGTAGAGATCGACGACAGCTGAGCGTCAGTTCAGAGTTGAACGAATAAGAGCCAAGGGATTTGATGGCCGCCTGGCTGTCGCTGAATATAAAAATGTCGTGTCCGATAGTGTGTTGGCCTATCCAGGCCGCGGCGTCCATGATTGCTGAAACTTCAGCCTGGAAGACACTGCAGTGATCAGGTAGTCTGAAGGAGAGCTCAAGGTTCAGATCCTTTGAATAAACCCCTCCTCCAACTCTGCCGTCTAACTTCGAGCCATCAGTATAAATGGAAGTGCCGCCATGAGTGGCGGGACTCCGATCCGTGCTCTCCCATTCTTCCCTGCTGGGAATGTTGATTTTAAAACAGCTATCTCCGACTGTTGTGGTCGCACAACGATCCGTGCTCAACGGAAGAAAGCTATAGGATCCCAAAATACAGGCGTGTCCAGTAGTGCTTGCGCCCCAGCCGGACGTTTCCCTTAGACGTAGAGCCGATGCTGCTGCTACCCGGTGCCCTTCCAGATCGAGTGGCAAAATGCCAAGAATGGCCTGGAGTGCTTCATTGGGCGTTGTTCTTAACGCACCGCTTATACAGATCATGCAAGATCTGTGTACTTTACCTAGCAGATTAAGGTTTGTTGCCTTGCTCAGCGCAGGCCACCATACCACAACTCCATAGAGCATGATTGGTCGAATGATTGCGGTGTAGATCCATTTGCATATTTTGGGGCTGAGCCCCCATTTCTTTCCAATGGCTCTTTTGCATGTGTAGAGTGCAATACACGCTTTCTTCTGGCGCTGAAGAACATTCTCCTTCCAGGTTAGTTTCCTGTCCAGAACTGTGCCTAAGAACTTGGCCAACGTGCACCTGACGTCATTCAGTTTTGGTAGTGTTAGCGGTGGTATCTTATAGCGGTTGGTGAAAAGAACCAGTTCTACTTTTCCCGGGTTGATGCTCAGTCCGCAGCGCGAGCACCATGAGGAAACCTCTCGCAGTGCTGCTTGCATCAAGTCGCACAGGGTTTGTGGGAATTTGCCCCTATATACTATAGCTAAGTCGTCTGCATATGCCACTACCTTCCCGCCCCCCCAGCTTGTGTCTCGCAGCATCGAGTTGACAGTGAGGTTCCATAGAAGCGGGGAGAGAACACCACCCTGAGGCGTTCCCCTTGTGACATAGCGTGATATGTCAACCGAGCCCAGTGATGAAACTATTCGTCTACCCCTTAGCAGTTGATCAATAAGTCCAATAAGAGACCTGCTTATGCCCAGACTTGTTAAAGCGGTGTTTATAGCATCAGGGCTTATGTTGTTGAAGGCTCCTTCAATATCTAAAAAGGCCGCAAGACAGTACTCCTTCTCATACAGCGATTTTTCAATAACAGAAACTAGGCTGTGAAGCGCAGTTTCTGTAGATTTCCCTTTGGTGTATGCATGCTGATAGCTACAGATCAGGTTGCTATCAATAGTAGAGGAGAGGTAGTCATTTATTATCCTCTCGAAGGTTTTGAGCACAAAGGATGAGAGACTGATCGGCCTGTAGTCCTTCGGCTCGTAATGAGACGCCTTCCCCGCCTTAGGAATAAACACTACCGTGGCACTTCTCCAGGAGCACGGAATGTAGCTAAGAGCCAGGCAGGCTGTATAGAGAAATACCAGCCATTTGGCTGATGTCTCCAGCGTGTTTATGAGTTGTGCGGGAATAATCCCGTCTGGCCCGGCAGCCTTGAACGGTTCGAAGCTCTTAACCGCCCACCTAACCTTTTCCTCCGTGATGGGTATGTATACAGCCAGGTTTGTTGTAGGTGCTACGGGTTCCTCATGCAAGTTCCCTGGGAAGTGCGTATTCAAGAGCAGCTCTAGGGTTTCCCTCTCCGTGCTGGTCCAGGATCCGTCAGGTTTGCGCAAATAGCTTGTGGCTGTTTGAGTTTTTGAGAGCACTCGTCTAAGTCTCGCTGTATCGTCGACATTTTCGACCCCAGTGCAGAAATTTCTCCACGATACTCTCTTCGCCTGCCTCAGAGCTTTTTTGTAGGCCCTGAGTTCAACTTTATATTCGAGCCATTGAGTCTCCGTGCCAAGGCTCTTGGCCTTATTAAATTGTGTCCTACATGATTTTCGGAGCGAGTCCAGGTCGTAGGACCACCAATGCGGCCTATGTTTACCGCGTGGTTTTGGCACTGGGCAAGCCTGCTCTAAGGCATTCGAGAGCGCCGTTGTAAAGGTCTTTACCAGATCCTCCAACTCCCCTACTGATGAGGGGACTTGTGGGGGCAGTGCTGGTAAGTCCCTAGATAGTATTTCATTGTGTAGCTGCCAGTTAGTGTTACGTGGGTTGCGTTTCATAACCGGCTGCTCAACAGAAAAGTCTAGAACTATTTCTACGTACCGGTGGTCGGAGAATGAGTGCTCATCGAGAACGCGCCAATTTCTGACCCACTCATAAGCGCCTTCGCTGCAAATAGTGAGATCTATTACCTCCCTACGGGTTTTAGTAATAAACGTAGGTTCGTTACCCACGTTGCAAACTACCAGGTTAGTTGTTAACAAATAGTCAAACAACGACTCTCCTCTAGCATTGATATCGGAGCTTCCCCACTGGACGTGATGAGCATTGGCGTCAGTTCCGATAATAAGATGACCCATGGAAAAATTTGCCACCAGGTCTTTTACCTCCCTCTGTGGCGGAGGTTCTTCGGCGTCGTAGGGCATATAGACCGACGCAATCGTCAGACTGGTACTGTCGACTGTTAAACTGGCAGCTGTAACGTCACCATTGGTATAGTTGGGCAAGAGAAATGCATTCAGCTCAGACTTAACTAAAATACAGGCTCTAACCCGGCCCCCCTCGCTGGCTCGAATAAGCTTATAACCCTTAGTCCCCAAACCGCAAATCCTTGAGCTGTTGACCCAGGGTTCTTGGATGAGGACCACATCTACGTCGCCTTTAGAGAGACGACTGATTAAAGCAGCCGAGGCTGCTTTAGATTTGTGCAGGTTTATCTGAATCACCACCAACATGAGAGTGCTCAGACTTCCCTGCCACCGCCGTATCGTCGAGTTCCACCTCGTCTGGAGGCTTATCTTTCAACGACGATTTCTTCAGACCACGGTTTGGCGTGGCAGAGATCCTCCTAACTGTGGCAGTGTCAACTGTGGTGCGCTCAGGACTAGCTGCTGTCACTGTGACGTTGAGGTCCTCCCCGTCCAGCAGGCTGTCTCCCATCTCCGAGCTGTTCACTGCTCCTTCGCCATTTGACGTGGCAGATACCATACTTTCCGAGTCGGACATCTCCGACTCCCCTTCCGGCACTGCGATGTCCGAGTCCTCCGGTGCAGCCGAAATAGCAGCGCGCTGTGCATCGCCGCGGTATACGTGGATCACGATCTGACCCATGCCGTAGTGCACTCGTCCATTGCACCGTTTAAGGGGCTCGAGTGCCTCCTTATTCAAGGTGAAGACCACTTGCCTATCAGGCCCTACCGCGTCCTCGACCAGATTTACACCCCAGTCCTGCGTCGGGAGAGACGGGTTCATGATCCTCAGCATCCTGAGAATTCTCTCAGGTTCAGCAGGGATAGCAGGAATCCACGCTCTTGCCCTTGGCCGAGCCGGGATGTCCTTCCAGTCGACAACCTCGATTCTTGCCCCTTGGTAGATCTCACCTAGTCTTGCAGCTGCTGCCTTGTACAGTGCAACAGTTTTTGCATCCTCGCAAGCGAATACCTTGATTCGGCCCTGGTGCCATCCCGCATCAGAACCCATCGGAGTGGCACCCGGAGACTCATCCATAATGTCGAGAAGGGCATTACCGATAGCGTTCCGGACGAACCGCCACTGGTCCCTAGGGATGGCCCAGTTTTCATTACCTCGGTCAATGACGCCTATGAGGATCCTATCCTTAGTCACTTCAGCAAAGCTGAGTTTACCCATTACGTGAGCGTGTTGCTGCCGCTTCGGGTGAGGTTTTAAATCCACGTCCGATCTCTGGCGTTTGAAGGGATTTATATTAACCTTCTTTGGCGCGTAATCGCTTTGGAAGTTCGGTAAGATAGTTTCAGCCATCTCCACCGTCTTCCTAGCATTCGGCGATAGCGTCTCTTGTGAAATACCCTCGTATTTCTTCAGTATCCTCGCGGCCGCTCTTTTGTCCAAGTACTCAGAGCGACTGGGAGATGTCTTTTGGGGTAAATTTCGACCCGTAGTTGCCATCGCGGTCGTTCCCTTATTTGGATCTCTGGGGCCAGGTCGTGAGACCACTGCCACAGACGTTAAAGACTTGGTTTCGGTACCGGCACTTACTAGGGCTCTAGCATCAGCCGTTGTTGGCTTCACCGTGTTTTTACCGGTACTTACTTTGGGGATTGCCCCCTTATTATCCAGAGCTGATCGACTCGTAGTTGCCATCGCTGTCGACCTCTCGGCTGATGAAGAAATGGAGTTTGTCCTCCGACGTTGCGTTCTCGCTTGCTCCAGCATTTTCCTCCTCTGCTGGGCAGTATACATGGTTGTATCATTATTTTTAAGGTTTTTATTACTTTTTTTCATCTTGTTCGTACGACCCCTTGCCGGGCAAGGCCAGTTTAGGGTCAAAGGAAGAGTATGGGGAATGTGTCGTCCGCCGCGGCAGAGCCCCATGCCGCGGTAAGGCCATAGTTACTCTCCGAGGCGGCCCGGTATCAGAGAGGCTCCGTTCGATTACAGCCACGATTTGCCTCCCGGCTGCAAACGTCCAATGGGCACGTGGTCGCATAACACCCTGGATTGGGAGGGGGAAGATCTTAGTCGTCGCGCCAGAGAGGCTTGGCTTCTCTCGTGATGTAGTACCGGCGGCACTATGATCACAAGGGCAGCGCAGCCCTGTGGCTATCGACTTAAGCCCTCGTACCGCGGCAAGGTGTCAACCCTTCACGAGGGTCATACATATTTCGATAAATTTATCGTTATTGGTCAAAATGTGATGCCCAAAAACCTTGAAATTTGCCTACGATGTGGTATATTTCGATATATTTATCGATAACGAGTTATCGTTAAAAATGAGGTTGTCCAATAATATTGAAAATTGCCTACAAGATGGACTGCGATATATCTCGATATATTTATCGATAACTTCATAGCACATTTAACTAAAAACTAAAAAATAAATATAGTTAAAAACAAAAACACACGCCTTTAAAGAATATTGCACTAAAATGTTAAAAATAACACAGTGCAACCAAAGTTAAAATACCTGGGAAGTAATAGCATTTTTCTGGTAGATCTCGGTGAATTAAGAATAACTGCGTACAAGAAATTTGCCGTACTCCTCCAAAATCTTGCGTTAGGGGTAGTGGTAAAAGTGGTAGTATTTGCCCCACAAACACATTTTTTTCGTCTTTTTTCGAGGTTGGTCCACTTTGGCGCTATCCCTATGCACTATTTTATAAGAAGCCTATAAAAACCTTGAATGGTATTCAACAGCAAATTTTGTTACGAGTGCAATGAAAAAATGTTGAAAACTGACGAAGATATTAATATTTCCATCAAAACTAAATTAAAAAAAGTTGAAAATTTACATATAAGAAACCGGGTACCTATAGGTATATGTAAATTTTCAAATTAAAAATTTATTAATTTTTTATTTAGTTTTCATGGAAATCTTAAAAACTTCGTCAGTTTTCATCTTTTTGGAGAAAATTAACATTCATTGTAAAAGAGAGAAAACTTCTTAATTTTCGAGGATTTCTCTTTAAAATCATTAATAAGATTTTCTCTACAAATATATGTAGCACATCTTTTGAAAAACTATACAGATATCAGTAATTAGACACTGGCAAGCATAAGTACCTGATGGCGGGGTGTAATAAGGCCTTTTGAGATAAGGCCTTTAAGGAAATAAAGCCTTTATTTTGTCATTTTCAAAAAAAGGTATTACTTCACAGAGCAAATTACTGTTACATTCATATGTATGTACCAAGGAATAAAAACTAATGGCGGCGATATACCAACAGGTTATCATAACCTCTAACGAGATTTTTAGCCGAGCTTCTCTCTTCCAACTTGTGGTGTGTTGCTTTTTGAGTTTTTCCTACAAGTTGGCGGGACCTACAGTTTTTTGCCGACTCCGAACGGCACTTGCAAAGCAAATGAATTTTTTGCTGAGAAGCTTCTCATGGCAGAAATACACCCGGAGAGTTTGCCAGTTTTTTTTCTAAATAATTTTTGACGTTACTTTTGCCGGGCATCGAACCGCCACGACTTTGTGTAGAAGGCCGAACACTTAACGGCTACACCACGGCGGTACCAAGGAATAAAAACGATTAAAATAACGTACCGGTTCCGGTTTCGGCTTTGTAACACGATTCGGTTTCGGTTCCGGTTTCGGTTTCCAAATAAAAACACGAACGCAAAAATTTTTTTACTACTAGAAACCCACGATGCAGTAAGACAGGTGACTGCAAATGAACAGCTGTTTAATTTTTTTTTCTGCTCTTATTTGCTTTTTATTGATTTCCAGGTGTCAAAGCCAACCAAAGCCAACAGCCATTTTGTTTTTCCCAAACATTCAAAGTCGTGCAAAAACTTAATTTGGATTTGTTTCGAAGGTTTTCCCAAAACTTTGTGTGAAATTGGCAAAAAAAAGGGAAAAACAGAAGTTGCACGCATAACAATTAAAAATAAAACTTTTTTCCTTTTAAAATTGGTTTGCTTTATGCTTTTCAATTTTTCCCCAAAATTTGAGCAAAATCGTGTATTTTAATAAATTTGCTTATATTTAAGAAATATACATTGACTTTAATTTTTTGGTCATAAGACAGAAAACCTGCGGAACAATTTGTCTTTCTACTCTTCCGTGTATGCCTCGTCATTGTTGGAACAACGTCAAATGTACCGTCCGTAATCCAGCAGTCGCTCTCATTTAACAACTGCAGCGAAGATTTTGTTCTAAAAATAAGAATGCATTCGCCATAACTTCTCACTTAAAATAAATAGTTAACCTTCCAAAACATAAAGTGATAATAAAGGAATGTCTATTTTTTCAATACAAGTTGGCTCTTTTCTTCTAACTTTTAACTTATGGGCATTTCTTGATGGCAGATAATGTCCAATATGTTTTTCTCTCATAGATACCGAACGCTGAATTATTTGGCTAGGCTGCAGAAAACTCGAGCGAACCATATTTTTAACCAGATTATTTGTTTCTGCAACCGATTGTTTATGCGCACATGGATCATGAGAATGTTCATTTTTTTTTTTGTATAACATTTCACAGCCATGAAATTGTGTGTCAATACGCACGGTACATTTGTTTTTAATTCCTTCAGAACAAGTCCAGTTAAATGTTAAAGGCAAAAAATTTTTAAATTAATTATTAAAAATGCGCATTTTTAATCGTTAATTACAGAATTTTGAATTTCAGAATTTTGGTTTCCAGAATTTTGCAATTTAGAATTTCGTTATCCAGAATTTTGGATTCCAGAATATTGACTTCCATAATTTTAATTTCCGTTGTTTCGACTTCCGGAATTATGAATGCAGAATTTCCAAAAAAGCAGAATTTTGACCCCAACCCAAATAAAACTAGTTTTTTTCAATAATTATATTAATTTTCGTTTTAAGAAAGGCGAAAAAAATTACTTTAATTTTTTCAGACTTTTAAATTAAAGTCTAGTACTAAATAAGTTTTGAAATAGTAAATAAGTTTTGAAATAGTAAGTTTACAAAAAAAAGTTGTTTAACTAAATTTGCTTTAAGAATCTGTATCTATCTTTTTTGTACATGGGTATTTGCATTTTTGACAGTTTTCGGAGTAAAAAACGGAAATCGGAAAAATATGCCAATTTTTGAGGCCCAAAAACTAGAAACGGCTAGGCTGAGAAAATCTTGGTATATGCAGCTTTTGTAGGAAATTCAATTTCCTACAAACATATGCTCAGGTAAATTGGGTTTTACAATAATGGTTTGTCGTTTTTATACGAAATGTGAGGTAAAGTCTGTAAAATCTAAACTAGCGATGATAGACCTCTAGAGTTTAATTTAAAAATCTGAAAAATTAAAGTAATTTTTTCACCTTCAATATAATTTTTCAAAAGAACGAATTTTTTTTTGGCCCAGTCTAATATACATATGCATGTATGTACATTAGGGTGACTCAAAAAAAATGTCGACTTGGTCTTACCCCCTAAAAAATTAGGTATTGATGAGAAAATAAGCCTTGCAAAAAATTAGCGCTCTAACCTAACCCTTAGGGGGTTAGTCGAAAAAAAATGTCGAATTTCCAAGACCGAATTTCAAAAAATTTTACTATACCGAAGAGATTTTTGACCGAAAAAAAAAAATGTCGAAAAAATGCAAATGACCGAAAAAGGTCGAAATTTGGATGCTTAATGTAAAACTTCGGAAATTTGGGTTTAACAACGTGTATACAATTATTTATCACTTCCTTGCCTCTTATCAAGAACTTTTCAACCATTTTCCAATACAAAGCCTATTCAGCTTTTCCCCTTGTTAGAGGTAACAACAGAAATATTCTCAGACAAAGAAAAGATGTTGGTCCAATTTACATTTGTTTTTGGACAAGTGAGAAACCGAAATAAGGTTTAAACGTTCAAAACTTCACAATTTTTTATTGAAACATCGATGTATCGATACATCAAATATTTACGTGACTATAAAAGTCGCCAAAAATCGAAATTTTTCTGACATTTTTAAACCGTAGATTCGTTTCTGAGAGGTTGTTGTTAATTATATTGAGAAGAGCTTAAGAGTTTGTGTTTGTAACTTTACCGTCAGGTTTTATATTTGCTTGCAAGAGCTATTGCAAAACACTAGAAAAATAATACTCAGCATTATTATATAAGATGTAGAAACAATGTAATGAATGATGTGTTAAATTCGCGCGAATTTTACACATCATTCATTACATTGTTTCTACATCTTATATATTTTTTTCGAAATTTTATCATTCGACATTTTTTTTCGAGACATTTTTTTTCGACCTTTTGTGTTTTCGGCAAATTTTTTTTCGACATTTTTAGTTTCGGCTTCTTTTTTTTCGACATATCGTACCAGACCCCCCTTAGGGGTGGCTATTTTTAAAATGTTTTTATTTTCACCCTTTCCATAAATTTTGTATGGGGGAAAATGGCATTTTTTTCATAGTGAATTTTCTTTTAATTTTTGAAACTTTTTTCAAAATATTTTTGCATACTCTTAAAGTTGAAGCTTTGAAGTTTCAAAATGCTAAGCCATGTGCGATTATCTTAACTATTAAAATAATTACAGCCATTCAAAAATGACTGAGTTTTGTACTAATGCACACACATATACAAGAGAGTTTCAAAAATTAAAAGAAAATTCAATTTAAAAAAAATCCATTTTTTCAGATACAAAATGTATAGGAAAGGCCGAAAAAAATAGCCACCCCTAAGGGTTAAGTTAGAGCGCTAATTTTTTGCAAGGCTTATTTTCTCATCAATACCTAAAGTTTCAGGGGGTAAGACGGAAAATAACACAATTTTTTTCAGTTTGAATCACCCTAATGTAAATTAACCCGGATCGGTCCCCATACAAAAAAAAAAGTTTTTCCAGTCCACCCCTAGGATTAAAGATATTTTGAAGGCGATCCTAAAAAATTTTTTTTTTTTGCCACTACGTCGCCATTTTAAGTCCGATTTTAATGAGGCGTACACCGTGGTTCATGGCTTGGAAGCCGCCACAATTCTTACCTGAATCATTTTTTACTCCGAGTTCAAATTCTAGTAGTGACTGTCGGTATTTCGTTTCACATCATATGATGAACTCGGAGTAAAAAATGATTAAGGTAAGAATAGTGGCGGCTTCCAAGCCATGAACAACGGTGTATGGCTCAGCTCATTAAAATCGGGCTTAAAATGGCGACGTAGTGTCAAAAAAAGTAAATAGCCCATCGGGGGGGCGTGGAACAAAAAAATAAAAATTTTTTTGTGATCGCCTTCAAAATATCTTTAATCCTGGACTGGAAGAACTTTTTTTGTCGATCCACCCTAATGTACATACATATGTACACATGTTGGTACAGGTAAAATCATATGCAGCATTCTATTTTACCACGCTTTTATAAGCTTCACTTGTTTGTTTGTTTGTTTGTATGTATGTAACTCTCGTTCGGTCTAAGCCCTAGGCCTCAGGTTAAATTTGGACTTTGATATATTTCAATAAATTTATCGATAACTGAGTTATCGGTCAAAATGTGCTTGCCCAAAAACCTCAAAATTTCCCCACAATATGGCTATCAAACGAAAGGGAAATGCCCCAAGTTTCATTTGGACTTCGACATACATATTTCGATAAATTTATCGTTATTGGTCAAAATGTGATGCCCAAAAACCTTGAAATTTGCCTACGATGTGGTATATTTCGATATATTTATCGATAACGAGTTATCGTTAAAAATGAGGTTGTCCAATAATATTGAAAATTGCCTACAAGATGGACTGCGATATATCTCGATATATTTATCGATAACTTCATAGCACATTTAACTAAAAACTAAAAAATAAATATAGTTAAAAACAAAAACACACGTCTTTAAAGAATATTGCACTAAAATGTTAAAAATAACACAGTGCAACCAAAGTTAAAATACCTGGGAAGTAATAGCATTTTTCTGGTAGATCTCGGTGAATTAAGAATAACTGCGTACAAGAAATTTGCCGTACTCCTCCAAAATCTTGCGTTAGGGGTAGTGGTAAAAGTGGTAGTATTTGCCCCACAAACACATTTTTTTCGTCTTTTTTCGAGGTTGGTCCACTTTGGCGCTATCCCTATGCACTATTTTATAAGAAGCCTATAAAAACCTTGAATGGTATTCAACAGCAAATTTTGTTACGAGTGCAATGAAAAAATGTTGAAAACTGACGAAGATATTAATATTTCCATCAAAACTAAAATAAAAAAAATTGAAAATTTACATATAAGAAACCGGGTACCTATAGGTATATGTAAATTTTCAAATTAAAAATTTATTAATTTTTTATTTAGTTTTCATGGAAATCTTAAAAACTTCGTCAGTTTTCATCTTTTTGGAGAAAATTAACATTCATTGTAAAAGAGAGAAAACTTCTTAATTTTCTAGGATTTCTCTTTAAAATCATTAATAAGATTTTCTCTACAAATATATGTAGCACATCTTCTGAAAAACTATACAGATATCAGTAATTAGACACTGGCAAGCATAAGTACCTGATGGCGGGGTGTAATAAGGCCTTTTGAGATAAGGCCTTTAAGGAAATAAAGCCTTTATTTTGTCATTTTCAAAAAAAGGTATTACTTCACAGAGCAAATTACTGTTACATTCATATGTATGTACCAAGGAATAAAAACTAATGGCGGCGATATACCAACAGGTTATCATAACCTCTAACGAGATTTTTAGCCGAGCTTCTCTCTTCCAACTTGTGGTGTGTTGCTTTTTGAGTTTTTCCTACAAGTTGGCGGGACCTACAGTTTTTTGCCGACTCCGAACGGCACTTGCAAAGCAAATGAATTTTTTGCTGAGAAGCTTCTCATGGCAGAAATACACCCGGAGAGTTTGCCAGTTTTTTTTCTAAATAATTTTTGACGTTACTTTTGCCGGGCATCGAACCGCCACGACTTTGTGTAGAAGGCCGAACACTTAACGGCTACACCACGGCGGTACCAAGGAATAAAAACGATTAAAATAACGTACCGGTTCCGGTTTCGGCTTTGTAACACGATTCGGTTTCGGTTCCGGTTTCGGTTTCCAAATAAAAACACGAACGCAAAAATTTTTTTACTACTAGAAACCCACGATGCAGTAAGACAGGTGACTGCAAATGAACAGCTGTTTAATTTTTTTTTCTGCTCTTATTTGCTTTTTATTGATTTCCAGGTGTCAAAGCCAACCAAAGCCAACAGCCATTTTGTTTTTCCCAAACATTCAAAGTCGTGCAAAAACTTAATTTGGATTTGTTTCGAAGGTTTTCCCAAAACTTTGTGTGAAATTGGCAAAAAAAAAGGGAAAAACAGAAGTTGCACGCATAACAATTAAAAATAAAACTTTTTTCCTTTTAAAATTGGTTTGCTTTATGCTTTTCAATGCAAAGCCGGAAACTTTAACTTTAAGTGAACACCGGTTCACTTATATTACCAAAAATGGCCTAGCAAATACGCGGTCCAACTTCTTTGCGTTCAATGCATGGATATATTACATATTATACAACAAAAAAAAGAATAATATAATATAATTTTGTAAGTTTTTCTCAAGCAGCATTCACTCAGTAAAATTACTTCTGTTTTGCTTCTGTTTATTTGTAAACAAACCATTACGATTTGACAACAGCAAACCCACCAAAAACACACGTGATTTTTTTCCTTCTGACGACTCAACCTGTATTTATATCTAAACCTTGTACAAACCTTAAGTACGTAGCTGCAAAATACATTGCTCTGAATTTTGATAACATTTTTGCAATATCCCACTTTCGATATCTAAAGCTTCGAAAATCACCTAAATTGATATAGTTCGGTAACGGAAATGGCGAAAATGATATAGTTTGGTAGGATGAACCCCATAGTCATTCTATTATGATTTTTATATAAATTTTTTATATTAGGCGTGGCACCGCCCACAGGAGGCATATTTGAAAATTTCACGGGTCATAACTTTTAAACTGATTACCGTAGAACGATGAAATTGGTACAAGGTATACTAGAATAATAGGGAGTATACCTGATGTAATTGGACGAAATCGCTTTCCAACCACGCCCACTTCCGAAATGGAATATTTCGAAAATCATATGAAAACTACCGCTGGGTATTTAATGTTCGGTTTACCCGAACTTAGACTTCCTTACTCGTTCAATTAAAACTTGTCTCTGTTAATTAAATTACTTGCCTTATCTTTTTCGTTGTCAATTATTTTAACAGTGGGTATAAATGGCATACATACCTATTGTAGGGTTAGTTATCCTAATTAAATACTAATTACACTGCTCTACACACATTCTGTCCTATGAACCAAATAGACTCTTACGCAAAGTGGACAAAAAATAAAAATACATGTGTATCGGCGATTTTCATGTACACGCCAAAATTTCTTTTTTTTATGTACGTACATAAAAAAAAATTTTCAACTTTTTTGGAAAAATTTTCAGAAAATTTTTGAGTATGCAGTTTTGTAGCCCATACTCTAAGAATGTACAAGTTATAACTCCCTACAAATTTTCCCTGAATTATTAAAATTTTTCTTTCAAGGGTGTTGAGTGTTTTCCTCCATACAAAAGTAAATTTAGTTTGTGACTTGTATGGAAGAAAACACTCAACACAATTGCCAAAAAAAATTCTAAAAACTCAAGTTTAATTTTTAACGAGTTCTAACTTGCACATTCTTAGAGTCAAATTTAATGGGCTACAAAACTGCGTACTCAAAAATTTTATGAAAATTCTGCCAAAAAAGGTCAAAATTTATGTACACGTCAGAATTTTTTTATGTACATACATACATACATAAAAAAAATTCTGACGTGTACATGAAAATCGCCGATACACGTGTATTTTTATTTTTTGTCCACTTTCCGAAAAAGTCTATTTGGTTCATAGGACAGAAAAAAAGTTCGTTTTTGTACCGCAGTGTTAAGTTAATATTTATTATTTCTACTTTGTATATTGTTCAAGATCAATTTTGTGAATTTTATATTTCAATTTTAAATTTTCTAACATCAGAAATTTTCATTCTGAAAATTTACTTATAGCTCATACAGAATCAGTCCGCATATACGTCAGTTGCGTGACGTACGTCAATTTTAGAGCAAATTCCATTGAGACGTATCCGTCGTATCTGTCGTTACCCATACAAACACCCACAGTCTACTTTGCTGTCAGTTGTTTCAACGTACTGACGGGCTGATTCTGCTGAACGCTTTAATAACGAAAAGTGTGTGTCAAAATAAAAATTGTATAAAAACAAGTAAGGAAGTCTAAGTTCGGGTAAACCGAACATTAAATACCCAGCGGTTTCTCGAAATTTTCCATTTCGGAAGTGGGTGTGGTTGGAAAGCGATTTCGTCCAATTAGGGTAAAACCGCGATAGATGCCTCACTTTTGAAAAAGTTGCCTAATTTTAAAAATATTAAATTAATATTGATAATTTTTATCAAGGTAGCTAATTCAATCTTTTACCTTGAATTATCATTATAATTTTTTAAACTATCACTTACAGATTTTGCTGAAAAAATATTTTTGTAAAACACTTTTTTTGGGGATAGATGCCTACCTGGGGGATAGAGGCCCCACCATGAAAATACTGAGAAGGATTGATGCCTACAGTGGATGATAGATGCCCATTATGGCATGTAAGCGAGAAACACATGCCGAATGCAAGATAGTTCTAACCCTACTCCAAAACCATACTAAATTAAACAAGTTGGGTGTTTAATATTTTAACTATTATCATTAGAAGATACCTAAATCTAGTATTAGGTACATCAATGACCATACCTACCTAATTAAATTGAAGTGTTTGCTTTCAATAATTAACATGCATCCTTATATATGGGACAATCCTCAGAAACATGTCCGTTTTCGAGCCTGAAAATCATGATTTTTGAAAATTGACAAATTTCGAGATAAGAATTTATCTATAAGGAGTGGGTTTTTTGGCCGATGGATGGGTTAATTTCTTCTGGGATATGTACCCTTAATTTCTGACAAATATTGAGTGGCTACTTAAAACAGTAAAAACTCCAGAGCCGGCTAAAGTTGACGAAAATCGCTAAAAAAAATACGTATTTTCAGTACCCGGTTTTTAATACCAGGTACTCCCTATATGATTTAATATTTATATTTAAACAAACAACTATCTTTTCCCCTTAAAACGCTGTATCGAATGTAAAGATATCTCTAATGGAAACATGTTTACAGCTAAAATAGGGTAGGCCTAAAAATGACGTTTTTCAAACTTTGAAACTTGACCAGTCCGAAACCAGTGGTTATAAAATATAAATGTGTGTCAATATCTTCCTTTAGGACCCTAAAGAAGTGTCCCTCAAAATTTGAGCTAAATCCGAGACTAGTCAGCAACCATTTTTGCTAATATTAGACGTTTTCATATGGATTGACTCATATGTTTATTAAATTCAATTTCATTTTATTTAGCAAAAACAAAAACTATGTTTTTATAAAAATTCATTTTATATACATTCTTTCACTTAAATAAAAACTAATAATACTATTATTTAATCAAATTTGATTGAAGTTCAGTCTAATAGGTAGGTACATATTTTTATTAAATTCAATTTTATAGGTACATACGTGTTTTTAAGCAAAAATAAAAATTATATTTTTATAAAAATTAAGTTTAAATACATTCTTACACATAAATTATTATTTCACCAAATTTGATTGAAGTTCAGTCTGATTGTGCTTTTAATTTGCCACATCTAGTGCAATATTTTCTAAAAAGTGTACAGTTTTCGTGCAGCCAGTTCTTGCACATTATACATTGAATCCAGTCGGATTTCGATTTCATTCTTATATGTATATTGTTCCAAGCATTCAATACATTTTTTCCCGACTTTCCTCATCTTCGCTGCTTGAGCTGTACACAGTTAGTCTTTTTAATGCTGATATGCCTTGGCTTAGTTTTAAACAATCTTTGTCACGCAAATCTGTATCTTGTTTCACTTTTTTAATTCTATTGCCTTTTTTGTTAGCCCTTTTCTTTTTATTTATAACTTTTTTGGTACTTTCAGGCTTGGTTTTCTTCTCCTTTCTTTCAGCCACACCCTTCTTCAGCTTTATATTTTCCTTTGAATTTAAAATATCAGCAGATTGTTTTGCCCCATTAGCCAAAGTCAAAGGAATTTTTGGAATAGGCGATGCTTCCATAAGAATTTTTGAGGGTGTTTCCTGTTCCACCTCAACATCGCTTACTAAAATCTCTGCAATTGTAGAATCTCCAATTTCTACAATACTAATATCGTCTAACATATGGGAATCGAGCAAGAGACTAGGCGTCTCTCTGCCTATGGAAGAACACATTGTAGGATTTATAGAAAAGCTCAGTGTTGATATAAGCTGACTTTTTGTTCATGTAGACTTTCGTGCCCATCGGAAGTCCATCCTCAAATTCAGGTTTTTTATTCACACCTTTTATTATAAGAGCTGGTGGAAGAAAATTACCAGTGGCATTGCAACAAGCAACGACCGTTGTGGTTTCACCCTTCTCGGCAGATGTTACAGAATTGACCACTTTTTCACCTTTTTTTGCCACCACTTTTCCGGTTTTATTATTTAATTGAATTCCGGATTCATCCATATTGTAGATTCTCTCTGGTTTGTTCAACAGGTCGTTTTCGGGGCATCTATACCCCGAAAAATCAGGGCAACTATACTTTTTGATAGGGATAGATGCCTACGCATTTTTTAATAAATTAAAAATACAGCTTTTTTAGTTAGATGCAGTCTCAATGAATCAATATATTGAGGTAATAAAAAATATAATATAAATTATTACTAATTATAAAGTTATACAAAGTTAAATACTTACCCTTAAAACTTTTACGTATACAGTAGTCGCTCACAAATTAGAACTCTCAGTAATTAGAATTTCCAGAAATTAGAATCAACTTTTTAAATACATTACACGCTCTGAAATTAGAATCGAAAATTCTAATTTGCGAGCGTATTTTGTTTTTTGTTGCAAAATGAGATATAAAAAGGGGAATCCCCAATTTATTCATGTTACCCTCGGTAGTCGTTGGATTTTCGTCGCCATCTGTACAGTTTTTGTTTGAATTCGATACGCGTGCACGTGTTTCGGCATTGTTTGCTTAAAAGTCAAAGTCGTTCGCTGAAATGCGAAATAAACGTAAGAAAAATACTTTGTCTTTGGAAACCAAAGTGCATATCTTGGAAAAGCTTGACCAAGGTATTCAAGGGAAGCGGTTAGCCCTAGAATATGATGTGGCGCCTTCTGCAATCACCTATATCAAATCTATGAAATCATCAATTTTTTTTTTTTTTTTTTTTGGTTTTGGTACTCCAAATTTGGAGCAAAGTGGCCAAAAGGTTTGAGCCTCTTAAACAGCCAAGTTATGTTATCTTTCAGTTTATTTTATTCGTTATCGAGTACGCCGGGGGTGTAAATTCTATCCCTAAGCAAGCTTAGGAAAGC
The DNA here is from genome assembly GCA_964058755.1 of Campiglossa producta. Taxonomy (NCBI): domain Eukaryota; kingdom Metazoa; phylum Arthropoda; class Insecta; order Diptera; family Tephritidae; genus Campiglossa; species Campiglossa producta. The sequence goes on along the minus strand of CAXKVI010000004.1, from coordinate 37,930,630 downwards.
TCTACAACTCCCAACTACGTCTGTTTTGCACGGAGGAAGTGGACACGCCGTCCTTGGGTACAGTTACCACGAACACCACCAAAGAAAAAGCCTGTTTTATTTAAATGGCCGTGCTCAAGGCGACCACACACTTCGGCCTTACAAAACGAACTTGATCATCAATTTTTAAGCGCTGTTTCTAATACCTATCAAGAGGCTAAAAAAAAAAATCATTGCATATCGCTGAATATCCAAAAATGGAAGCAAATCTTTATGAGTGGTTTTTAAATCAACGCGAAAAAAGTGTACATTAACTGGGCCAATACTAAAGGAGAAAGCCAAACAAATATTTAAAGTGGAATATCCCGATAAAGATGAAAGTTCATTTGGCGTTTTAGCTACGAAGTTTTTGATTAATTTTTGGCTGTTTTAATGTATTTATCGATCTCTTATGTGTTTTTGATAAAATAAATATATTTACTGTAATTGGAGTTTTTGTTTTTTGGACCTTTTTTTGACTTAGCGCATAAATACATATATGTATATTGGATTTTTACCTTATGTTTTCTCGTTTTTATGAATAAAATTGAATAAGACAAAATTTCATTGTAGTTTTTCAATGCAAATTGACTTAAATTTTAAGGTTTTATTGAAATAAAAAAACGTCCAGGAACTAGAATTTTTCAGAAATTAGAATCACCCTAAAAACAAAGTGATTCTAATTTGTGAGCGTCTACTGTATTTCAATTTCGACGCAGACAAAATGTGTTATTCTAACTTAAGTCGATAACCACAGGGCTATGCTGCCCTTGTGATCATAGCGCCGCCGGTACTACATCACGAGAGAAGCCAAGCCTCTCTGGCGCGACGTTTGCAGCCGGGAGGCAAATCGTGGCTGTAATCGAACGGAGCCTGTCTGATACCGGGCCGCCTCGGCGAGTAACTATGGCCTTACCGCGGTATGGGGCTCTGCCGCGGCGGACGACACGTTCCCCTTACACTTCCCTTGACCCTAAACTGGCCTTGCCCGGCGAAGGGTCGTACGAACAAGATGATAAATAGTAACAAAAACCCTAAAACTAAAGATACAACGAAGTATACTGCACAGCAGAGGAGGAAAATGCTGGAGCAAGCGAGAACGCAACGTCGGAGAACAAACTCCATTTAGTTATCAGCCGAGAGATCGACAGCGATGGCAACTATGGGTCGATTAGCTCTGGATAACAAGGGGGCAATCCCCAAAGTAAGTACCGGTACAAACATAGTGAAGCCAACAACGGCTGATGCTAAAGCCCTAGTAAGTGCCAGTACCGAAACCAAGTCTTTAACGTCTGTGGCAGTGGTCTCACGACCTGGCCCCAGAGATCCAAATAAGGGAACGACCGCGATGGCAACTACGGGTCGAAATTTAGCCCAAAAGACATCTCCCAGTCGCTCTGAGTACTTGGACAAAAGAGCGGCCGCGAGGATCCTTAAGAAATACGAGGGTATTTCACAAGAGACGCTATCGCCGAATGCTAGAAAGACGGTGGAGATGGCTGAAGCTATCTTACCGAACTTCCAAAGCGATTACGCGCCAAAGATGGTTAATGGAAATCCCTTCAAATGCCAGAGCCGCAGCAACACGCCCCCGTAGTGGGCAAACTCAGCTTTGCTGAAGTGACTAAGGATAGGATCCTCATAGGCGTCATTGACCGAGGTAACGAAAGCTGGGCCATCCCTAGGGACCAGTGGCGGTACGTCCGGAACGCTATCGGTAATGCCCTTCTCGACATTATGGATGAGTCTCCGGGTGCCACGCCGATGGGTTCTGATGCGGGATGGCACCAGGGCCGAATCAAGGTATTCGCTTGCGAGGATGCAAAAACTGTTGCACTGTACAAGGCAGCAGCTGCAAGACTGGGTGAGATCTACCAAGGGGCAAAAATCGAGGTTGTCGACTGGAAGGACATCCCGGCTCGGCCAAGGGCAAGAGCGTGGATTCCTGCTATCCCCCTGAACCTGAGAGAATTCTCAGGATGCTGAGGATCATGAACCCGTATCTCCCGACGCAGGACTGGGGTGTCAATCTAGTCGAGGATGCGGTAGGGCCTGACAGGCAAGTGGTCTTCACCTTGAATAAGGAAGCACTCGAGCCCCTTAAACGGTGCAATGGACGAGTGCACTACGGCATGGGTCAGATCGTGATCCACGTATACCGCGGCGATACACAGCGCGCTGCTATTTCGGAGTGGGTCAGAAAATGGCGCGTTCTCGATGAACACTCATTCTCCGACCACCGGTACGTAGAATTAGTTCTAGACTTTTCTGTTGAGCAGCCGGTTATTAAACGCAACCCACGTAACACTAACTGGCAGCTACACAATGAAATACTATCTAGGGACTTGCCAGCATTGCCCCCACAAGTCCCCTCATCAGTAGGGGAGTTGGAGGATCTGGTAAAGACCTTTACAACGGCGCTCTCGAATGCCCTAGAGCAGGCTTGCCCAGTGCCAAAACCACGCGGTAAACATAGGCCGCATTGGTGGTCCTACGACCTGGACTCGCTCCGTAAATCATGTAGGACACAATTTAATAAGGCCAAGAGCCTTGGCACGGAGACTCAATGGCTCGAATATAAAGTTAAACTCAGGGCCTACAAAAAAGCTCTGAGGCAGGCGAAGAGAGTATCGTGGAGAAATTTCACTGGGGTCGAAAATGTCGACGATACAGCGAGACTTAGACGAGTGCTCTCAAAAACTCAAACAGCCACAAGCTATTTGCGCAAACCTGACGGATCCTGGACCAGCACGGAGAGGGAAACCCTAGATCTGCTCTTGAATACGCACTTCCCAGGGAACTTACATGAGGAACCCCTAGCACCTACAACAAACCTGGCTGTACACATACCCATCACGGAGGAAAAGGTTAGGTGGTCGGTTGAAAGCTTCGAACCGTTCAAGGCTGCCGGGCCAGACGGGTTTGTTCCCGCACAACTCATAAACACGCTGGAGACATCAGCCAAATGGCTGGTATTTCTCTATACAGTCTGCCTGGCTCTTAGCTACATTCCGTGCTCCTGGAGAAGTGCCACGGTAGTGTTTATTCCTAAGGCGGGGAAGGCGTCTCATTACGAGCCCAAGGACTATAGGCCGATCAGTCTATCGTCCTTTGTGCTCAAAACCTTCGAGAGGATAATAAATGGCTACCTCTCCTCTACTATTGATAGCAACCTGATCTGTAGCTATCAGCATGCATACACCAAAGGGAAATCTACAGAAACTGAAGGAGCCTTCAACAACATAAGCCCTGATGCTATAAACACCGCTTTAATCATATATGTAATAATATGTAATACATATATGTTACTAGCAATATAGAAGTATTAAATATATGGCTTTAACAAGTCTGGGCATAAGCAGGTCTCTTATTGGACTTATTGATCAACTGCTAAGGGGTAGACGAATAGTTTCATCACTGGGCTCGGTTGACTTATCACGCTATGTCACAAGGGGAACGCCTCAGGGTGATGTTCTCTCCCCGCTTCTATGGAACCTCACTGTCAACTCGATGCTGCGAGACACAAGCTGGGGGGCGGGAAGGTAGTGGCATATGCAGACGACTTAGCTCTAGTATATAGGGGCAAATTCCCACAAACCCTGTGCGACTTGATGCTCGCGCTGCGGACTGAGCATCAAACCGGGAAAAGTAGAACTGGCCCTTTTCACCAACCGCTATAAGATACCACCGCTAATACTACCAAAACTGAATAACGTGCACCTGAACTTGGCTGACAAAGCCAAGTTCTTGGGCACATTTCTGGATAGGAAACTAACCTGGAAGGAGAATGTTCTTCAGCGCCAGAAGAAAGCGTGTATTGCACTCTACACGTGCAAAAGAGCCATTGGGAAGAAATGGGGGCTCAGCCCCAAAATATGCAAATGGATCTACACTGCAATCATTCGACCAATCATGCTCTATGGAGTTGTGGTATGGTGGCCTGCGCTGAGCAAGGCAACAAACCTTAATCTGCTAGGTAAAGTACACAGATCTTGCATGATCTGTATAAGCGGCGCGTTAAGAAGAACGCCCAATGAAGCACTCCAGGCCATTCTTTGCATTTTGCCACTCGATCTGGAAGGGCACCGGGTAGCAGCAGCATCGGCTCTGCGTCTAAGGGAAACGCCGGGGAGCAAGCACTATTGGACACGCCTGTATTTTGGGATCCTATAGCTTTCTTCCGCTGAGCACAGATCGCTGTGCGACCACAACAGTCGGAGATAGCGGTTTTAAAATCAACATTCCCAGCAGGGAAGAATGGGAGAGCACGGATCGGAATCCCGCCACTCATGGCGGCACTTCCATTTATACTGATGGCTCGAAGTTAGACGGCAGAGTTGGAGGAGGGGTTTATTCAAAGGATCTGAACCTTGAGCTCTCCTTCAGACTACCTGATCACTGCAGTGGCTTCCAGGCTGAAGTTTCAGCAATCATGGACGTCGCGGCTTGGATAGGCCAACACACTATCAGACAGGACATTTTTATATTCAGCGACAGCCAGGCGGCCATCAAATCCCTTGGCTTTTACTCGTTCAACTCTGAACTGACGCTCAGCTGTCGTCGATCTCTACAAGAGATGGCCCAACAGAATCGCGTTAACCTCACATGGGTCCCGGGGCATAGGGACAATGAGGGAAATTGTAGGGCAGACGAACCTGCGAGGCAGGGCATGACCAAGCAGGTTCTACGCGATAAAGAGCGCTTAGGTATGCCGTTTGCCACACGCAAGCTTATGCTGAAGGAGTACACACTCCGCCAAGCCAACGAAAGATGGCTGCAAGAGAATTCTCCATATTAATAGGCGTATTAACTGGGCACTGCCTCATTGGTAGGCACGCAGAAAGACTTGGTGTGCCCTACCGACGATGCTGAAGGAGTTGTAAGGATGATGAGGAGTAGGAAACGGTGGAGCACCTCATCTGCAACTGCCCGGCTTTAAGTGGCGCGAGAATGCGCTTTTTGGGCGTTCCCTTCCTGGTCAGCCTACGCCAGGTCACGGAGCTGGACTTAAAGGACCTGATGGCTTTCATCAAGTCATCTAAATGGTTCGAGGAGGAGTAACGGTGTCGGTATAGGAAGGTCAGTCCCGGGATTCTGCTATGTGGAAAATATGGCAGGGTCCCGGAACTGACTTTCCTATTGTTGGTGGTATCACAACGGGCCTTTTAATACTGGCCTAGGTGTGCCTCTGCGGCAGCCACTTGAACCTAACCTAACTAAACGCGTGTTCACAGCTCGAAGGCTCTTAGATAACTAAAATTGGCTGTGGCTGCGGCTGTTAATTATTAAATTAATTTTTGTTACGAGTTTGGGAAGTTAGATTTTTTGAATATGGGGCATCTATCCCGTTGGGGTATCTATCCCGGTTTTACCCTACATCAAGTATACTCCCTATTATGCTAGTATACCTCGTACCAGTTTCATCATTCTACCGTAATCAGTTTAAAAATTATGACCAGTGAAATTTTCAAATATGCCTCCCTGGAAAGTGGACGGTGCCACGCCTACTTTAAAAAATTTATCAAAAAATTATAATAGAATGACTAGGGGATTCATCCTACCAAACTATACCATGTTAGCCGTTTCCGTTACAGAATTATGTCAATTTAGGTGATTTTCGAAGTTTTCGATATAGAAAGTGGGCGTGGTTGGAAGGCGTTTTTATCCAATTTCATCAGGTATGCTACCGATAATCTTATAGAAGAGTTAAGTAGCAAAAACCAAATAAAAGGATAACAGGAAAGACAAATAAAAAGATTTACAAGGTCTACAAAATTAAAACACAGGAAGCGAAGTATTCTAGCAAAGCGTGCTTACACTATTCTAAACGTAGAACAAATTTCATTGCACATATGCGGAAGTTTATGGAGAAGAAGCGAAATTGATACCTGAACCTTGAACGATCAACCTCAGCCATTTATTTATCTATAGATACTGCGACAAGAAATTTTAAAGCAAATTCATACTAAGGCATCACTTCAAAAGCGATCATGAGGATATAGTATGTAACTAAACAAACATTTGTGTGTGGCGAAACTTTTCCTTAAAAGCGCAACTACAAGAACAGTAACATCAAAATTGAAACATAAATGCAACACACAAATTGTTTCAAATAGTGTAACAGAGAGACAAACAAACAACAGCAAAACAATAACATCAACTGTAATAGAGTAACAAAAAGAACTGCAATAAGGTCTAAAACAGAGCCATCAATAATCTACAGAGAACACTATTTCAATTTGAAACTAACACAAGGAAAAGTAAAACCCTTCGAATAGAATTATTTTTAATACTTAACACAAGGATGAATACATAAAAAGCAAAAAGAGAAACAAAAAGAAATAAAAATTGTAAACAAAGGAATGCAGCAAATTGAAAAGGTGAGCTGTATCGAGTATTTAGATATTTAAATTTTAAACCAATTATTTATGTATGGTTATACATATAAGTTATGGACGGAAGGTCCTTAATTGATAAAAAAATTAATGGGCCAACTCGCCCAGGAATTAAAACAGCAATTTAAGGTATATTTACAAGCACTTTATTTAAGTATTAATTTCTTAAGCTAAGTATATGTGACCACGATAGGCACCCCGACGCAACTGCCCGCTGCTTCCGTTGAACTTCCCTTTATAGGCTGCGATCGGTTGCAGCCCTTACCACGATAGCCATGCCTTGCTCGCATAGTCAGTGCCTTGATTTCACAATCGTGTGAAACTCAATTATGCTGACTCTCTGTCTAGCTTTGGCACGTTTATGCTAACGCTGCACTTGTTGCGTAAGCGTTAGCCCGTGATACTAACCATGCACTTGCATTCCCATAGGTGTTCAATTGCGTAGCATGGTGAAATGCAAGTGACCCTGAATGCAGGTGTAGGGTTCCAGCAGTCGTTAGCTTTGTACTTATGCTGACTATGCGGCACGTGTTCCTTATAGTGTGGGAACGTTGCCCTCTGGGTGCCGGGCAATATCTTAACTTATATATAAATACGGATTTATTTATTATAAAATTAGTTCAGAATTTCATGTAAACCCCTTTTTGGAGATCCATCACCAATATTTTAAATAAGAATCATAATCGATCACACCAACACAACACAACTTAAATTTGGTTCAAACAAGTTCGCACCCTAAGTCTTTTGTTTTGAAATTTATTAATAACATTAATAATAATAAATTTAAAAAAAAAAATAAAAAAATTATATTAATTTCATAAATATATCCTTTTGTTTGGCAATTTAATAACTCGACATGTTTCATTCATGATGTAATATACATTAGAACACCCACAAAAATAAAGTTCTTATTTTCTTCGCTCAACACGTAATTTCTGAAAGAATGGGGATAAAAAATAAGATCTGTAAAAAAATCTGGCCATCTGTAGTAAAAAATGCCATGGAAATTTGACCTAAAGGCTAAAAATGCATTAAAAAATGGAATATGTCTTTATTGGCTGATACCTCCTAAACTAGTAATTTTAGGAGAAATAATGACATAACAACTTTTATTTAGATTGGAGTCAGGAGTAAATTGCCCATATAAATGTTGTACCTGCGGGTGCCCTTTCAAGGACTTTTAATAAGTCGAAGTAAATTTTTTATTATTTATTTTTTTGTAATGGTCAAATAAAATACTTGCAAAATGATGGATTAGATAATCGTTAGGTAGGATATTAACCACAGTTTAATAATAACATTACATTTTAATTTTACTAACATTTTTGCAATGGTTGGTTGACGGCCGCCGTGGTGTAGCGGTTAAGTGTTCGGCCTTCTACACCAAGTCGTGGCGGTTCGATGCCCGGCAAAAGTAACATAAAAAATTATTTAGAAAAAGAATTTTTCTAAACGGGGTCGCCCCCGGGTGTATTTCTGCCATGAGAAGCTTCTCAGCAAAAAATTTATTTGCTTGCAAGTGCCGTTCGGAGTCGGCAAAAAACTGTAGGTCCCACCAACTTGTAGGAAAAACTCAAAAAGCAACACACCACAAGTTGGAAAGAGAAGCTCGGACAGGTTATGATAACCTGTTTGTATATCGCCGCCATTAGTTTTTTTTTTTTTTTGGTTGACGTAAAACTGAGAAAAAAATGTTTTTAAATTTCTAAAAACATGCAATATGGGATAGTTCAGGGGTCGAAGTCTAATCTCTTCCCTCCAAATGCATTTTCTGAAAGTTTGGGGGTAAAAGACGAGATGTGGAAGAAAACCTAGCCATCTGTAGTGAAAAAATTCCATGCAAATTTGACCTAAAAGCTAAAAATGCACTAAAAAATTGTTTATGTCTTTATTGGCTAATATCTCGTAAACCAGCAATATTACCAGAAATAATGACATAATTGCTTTTATTTATATTGAAGTCAGGAGTAAATTTCCCATATAAATGTTATACCTGCGTGTGTCCTTTTAACAACTTTCAAAATGTCCAAGTAATTTTTAATTTTTTTGTAATGGTCAAATAACAAACATAATTTCACAGTAATGAGTTACATAACCTATACATGTAGTATATAAGCTATATATATATTTAAACATTTTTTTTCTTACCTGTGTAGAACAATTTGTTTATTTATTTTCCCAAATTTACTTAGTTTTAAAGACTTACCAATTAAGAACACGACTTTGCATTTCTTTTCCATTGTGCTGCCTTATCAGAAGTATTTTTATTATAAATTTATTGGTCTAGAGGTCACAATTACAATGCACATTTACTATCAATGTATTTCTTTTTGACAGTTGAGTACCGGTTTACTGGCAAAACTAAATGTTTAACTAAAATGTATACATATTATGTTATAGAAAAAAATTTGAATTAAATAATTAGAAAAAAAAAATTTCTTATGCGAACTGTGTTAGTCTTCGACGCAGGAAAAAAATATGTCTTTCGTTCGTTGCAAGTGCCGTTCGGAGTCGGAAAAAACTGTAGGTCCCGCCAACTTGTAGGAAAACTCAAAAGCAACACACCACAAGTTGGAAAGAGAAGCTTGGCTAAAAATCTCGTTAGAGGTTATGATAACCTGTTGGTATATCGCCGCCATTAGTTCGCAGCAAAAAAATATGTATGGACAATTTACTCCTGATACCATTCTTAATAAAAGTCTTTCTTATTATTATTTCTCTATGAAATACTTGTTCACGAGATGTTAGCCAATAAAGACATCGTCGCTCCCAACGAAGACTAACACGGTTCGTTCTCTGCGTCGAAGACTAATACACTTCGTTCTCTGCATGGAAAACTGACACGGTTCAGTTTTGTGCGTCGAAGACTAACACGGTTCAGTTTTGTGCGTCGAAGACTAACACACTTAGTTCTCTGCGTCGAACACTAACACACTTCGTTCTCTGCGTCGAAGATTAACACGGTTGAGTTTTCTGCGTCGAAGCCTAACACACTTAGTTCTCTGCGTCGAAGCCTAACACACTTCGTTCCCTGCGTCGAAGACTAACACACTTCGTTTTCTGCGTTAAAAATTTAGTTTTGCCAGTAAACCGGTACTCAACTGTGAAAAAGAAATACATTGATAGTAAAAGTGCATTGTAATTGTGACCTCTAGACCAATAAATTTATAATAAAAATACTTCTGATAAGGCAGCACAATGGAAAAGAAATGCAAAGTCGTGTTCTTAATTGGTAAGTCTTTAAAACTAAGTAAATTTGGGAAAATAAATAAACAAATTGTTCTACACAGGTAAGAAAAAAAATGTTTAAATATATATATAGCTTATATAATATATGTATAGCTTATGTAACTCATTACTGTGAAGGTATGTATGTTATTTGACCATTACAAAAAATTAAAAATTACTTGGACATTTTGAAAGTCTTTGAAAGGACACTCGCAGGTATAAGGTTTATATGGGAAATTTACTTCTGATTTCAATATAAATAAAAGCAATTATGTCATTATTTCTGGTAATATTGCTGGTTTACGAGATATTAGCCAATAAAGACATATACAATTTTTTAGTGCATTTTTAGCTTTTAGGTCAAATTTGCATGGAATTTTTTCACTACAGATGGCTAGTTTTTTTACACATCTTGTCTTTTACCCCCAAACTTTCAGAAAATGCATTTGGAGGGAAGAGAATTAGAACTTTGACCCCTGAAGTATCCCATATTGCATGTTTTTGGAAATTTAAAAACAGTTTTTTCTCAGTTTTACGTCAACCAACCATTGCAAAAATGTTAGTAAAATTAAAATGTAATGTTATTATTAAACTGTGGTTAATATCCTAACAAACGATGTATAGCTTATCTAATCCATCATTTTGCAAGTATTTTATTTGACCATTACAAAAAAACCTTTGAAACTTTGGTGGACTTTTGACCGTTTGGGAATAATTTTTCTTAAATTATTCTGTGTTTTTATTATTAGTGAACAAGATGGAAAAGCAACAACAATTACAAGCTACCATGATTACGTAATTTCGGCCTTGCTCAAGGGCACTTATCAAATGGCTTTGTGTACCTCTTACACCAAGCTGCGTTGAAATTATTGCCAGCTTATATCCATCATAACATACTTACATATTAATCGCAGGACACAGCGGAAAAAGCCACCCTGTGAAAATAAGCTGCAGCTGTCAGTAAAATGATCACGGGGTGCACTAAAATCCTTGACACTGCTAGTATAAATGGCGGCCGATTGATGTCGCTCTAGTTGTCGATAAGGTAGTATAAAAACAAAAAAACAAATAATATGAATACATACTTAGTGAACATGATGGATATAAGCTGGCAATAATTTCAACGCAGCTTGGTGTAAGAGGTACACACTGCGGGCTTAGAAATTCCTAATCCCCTTGGTTCTTGGTTCGATGACCAACAAAAGGTGATGAAAAATTTCTAAACACAAAGCCATTTGATAAGTGCCCTTGAGCAAGGCCGAAATTACGTAATCATGGTAGCTTGTAATTGTTGTTGCTTTTCCATCTTGTTCACTAATAATAAAAACACAGAATAATTTAAGAAACATTATTCCCAAACGGTCAAAAGTCCACCAAAGTTTCAAAGATTCTCAAATTAATGACCACAAACTCATAACATACTTACATTACAAAAAAATTAAAAATTAACTTCGACTTATTAAAAGTCCTTGAAAGGGCACCCGCAGGTACAACATTTATATGGTCAATTTACTCCTGACTCCAATCTAAATAAAAGTTGTTATGTCATTATTTCTCCTAAAATTATTAGTTTAGGAGATATTAGCCCATAAAGACATACTCCATTTTTTAGTGCATTTTTAGCCTTTGGGTCAAATTTCCATGGCATTTTTTTACTACAGATGGCCAGATTATTTTACAGATCTTATTTTTTATCGCCATTCTTCCAGAAATTGCGTGTGGAGCGAAATAATTTCATAGTTTTCCAAATCCCATACATTCTGTGGGTGTTCTAATACACATACATCCACATCAAATACCAATTTATTCACGGTTAACAATATTTCGGAAACAGAACCTCAAAATTCTGTTGTCGAAAATTTAATAAAATCTATTTTTGGGATTAACGAAAATTTTAAAAAGTTTTCTTTGGAGTTATCAGAAACCAAAAAAGAAATTAATCAAAATCATTCTAGATCATTTGATAAATCCTTTTAGAAGTACTTTTGTACATAGGTCAAATTCGCGAAATAAACAAAATTTTGTGTGTAGATTTCACCATAAATTTGGAAGTTGTGCTAGAAAATGCGACAAACCTTGTCTTTTAATAAAAATAAATATTCAACACAATTTGGTAATTGGACTGTTTTCTCAGCTACCAATAATGGTAATTTAGAATTTGCGACGCGTCGGTTATTTATTTTTGATAGAGAAAATAAACAAAATTTTTTTTATTGATAGTGGGCAGAGATTTCTGTATTACCTTCGTATAAATTTTCTCGTACAAAGCGTTCGGATATTATTCTCACTGCAGCTAATGGTTTAACAATTTCCACTTACGGAAAAAGGCTCTTAAACGCAAATTTAGGTTTAAGACGTGAATTTATCTTTACATTTTTGATTGCAGATATAGCTAAACCAACAATAGGGGCTGGTTTTCTTTGTAAATATGGTCTCCTTGTCGATATGAAACAAAAGCGTTTAGTAGATCCATTAACTAATCTTTCGGTGAATACCATTTCATCGTTTTGTGATATTCCTTTGCCAAAAATATTTGCGGTTGATAATCAATTTACAAAATTATTAAGAGAATTTCCTTCATTTATCGCTGAGCCAGATTATACGAAACCTGTTAAGCACACAACTGTGCATCGACTATTAACGGAAGGAAGCCTTCCATTTTCTAAGCCAAGGCGCTCAGATCCGGTTAAATGCAAAGTCGTTAAAACGGAGTTTGATTTTTTAGTTAAGACTGGGATTTGTCGTCCCTCAAATTCTTCTGTGGCATCTCCACTTCATCTTGTACCTAAAAAAGAGCTAAATGATTGGCGTCCCTGTGGTGATTTCAGAAGATTAAATATTGTAACTGTACCAGATCGTTATCCTTTACCTCACATTCAAGACTTTAGTATGAACCTTCGTAGTAAAAATATATTTTCAAAGTTAGATTTAGTTAGGGCATACCACCAAATTCCTATGGCTGAGGATGACATTTATAAAACTGCTATTACAACTATTTTTGGGATGTTTGAGTTCATGCGAATGCCTTTCGGACTTAGAAACTCTGCGCAAACTTTCCAAAGATTTATAAACGAAGTAGTAAGTGATTTAGATTTTGTATATGCTTATATTGACGACTTAGTTATTGCAAGTAAAGACGAAGAGCAACATTTAAAAGATTTACGCATACTTTTCCATCGCCTTTCAGAGTACGGTTTAACATTAAACTAAAGGGCTGGTTTCCTCGAAAGCGGTGACGCTATATAGCGTCCGTTACATAGCGGTGAAGTACGTTGTCAAAAATACTGCCATGTAAAAGTAATTGAGTGTAAAGTAAGAAGACGGTGAAGTTCACCGTAATTTAATATAGCGTCCGTCATGACGGTGACAATTTCTCGTCAACGTTTTTTCTCATCGTCATTGTCATAGCGGTGTCAATTCAATAAAATTCTTCAAATTCGTTTACAAAAACAACAATTGATTGTTTTCAAAACAAATATTTTAAAAATATAGAAGAGAAAAAAAAGAAAATTGGCCGCAAATTTACAATTTCAAATGGATTGAAGTCACCGCTACTTGCATGTAAGTTTCCAGAAAAGCGGTGCTGTTAATGACGGTGAGCAGAGCTACCGCTATATAGCGAACGTTACATAGCGGCACCGCTTTTCGAGGAAACCAAGCCTTAAGTAAGTATACTTTTGGCGTCACAAGTATCGATTTTTTAGGACACAATATTTCGGGATCAGGTATTCGACCTTCTGATGAAAAGGTAGCGGCAATTCGCAATTTTGAACGTCCGATATCAATTAAACAAGCACGGAAATTTACGAGCAAAATTTATGATATAATTAACAGAACAAATAAAAAACGAAACAAAACATTAGTATGGGATGTTATGTCGAGTGAAGCTTTTCAATGCATTAAAGATAAGTTTGTTAAATCATTTTAGTAAGATTTGAACCCTACTCTTCTGGCACGTTTGCCCAGTGTTCTACCATTCGGCTACGGCATATTATAAAATTTTTAGAAAACTGTTCAATCATAAGAAATTAAAAAAATGTTGAATCCAAAAATACGCTCCAACAAGTTTTAATATTGTTTGGTAATCCATAGTAAAAATTGTTGAACTAATATGTATGTTTATGCGTCCTAGAAAAATTTACATTTCGCCCATATATATTAATACGCTGTCTCTACAATTATTACTATGCAGTAAATATGGATATGGATATAGCGACAATAGAAATTCATATTACGACCATAGATATTGACATGCCGTTCAAATATACTAGTATTCTATCCATAAATATAAAAAACTGTACATCATATCGAAATGGTTGACATGTCATTTGACTTTTTATTGGGAGCAAATAATATTTGATAACTCGCTCATTCTGAATGAATATTGCATCAATCTCGTCGCTATCAATAGTGATATTGTCACAACATTCCAGGCATTTCTGTCAGTGCAAGAACAGTTTTGAACATATACTTTTGGACGTAGTTGGACCTTACCTATTTCAAAAGGACATCGGTATATTTTAACAATAATTGACAGGTTCACTCGTTGGCCAGAGGCTTATGCTCTAAAAGATATTTCAACAACAACAATTGCAAACAAATTTTTCAGTTCCGTTACAAGTTACTACAGATCAAGGTAGCAATGGTAGAGATAGATCAAATAACTGGTATGACGAGTTACCTGTTAAACTACTTGGATTAAGATCTATTTACAAAGAAGATATATCAGCTACTTCTGCAGAAATGGTTTTCGGCCAAAGTTTACGTTACTTGTTGTTCCGTCAACTGAGAACAGTTCATCAGATGAAGTTTTAAATAGTTTACGTCAACATTTTAGGAATATAAAATCAAATTTATGTAATCATAAAAATTTTGATACAGGTATTTATGTTCCTAACATATAAATATGCATTTGTTAAAGTTATAAATAAACAGTCCTTTCTTAAATCTGAATAAATCGTCTTCATCTTTGGGAATTTATAATGAAGATTATGCTCAAGTTAATTAGGTACCAAAACGGAATTTGCGCTAACGTATCAGCCCTATAAGCTAAGGAACAGATTAAAAACCAAAATGCTTCATTCGCTGCTTAACATTAGATGTTCATTAAAACTCGTATCCAAATGCTGTGATGATTTTGAAATTTCTGATGATCTCACCTGTATGGTAAATGCGCGAAATGTATACGAAACCTCAAGCTCTTCTGGTTCATCAGACGAAGATGATATTATATAATTAATTAGTTTGGAGTGATTTTTTGTTCTATGTACATATAAGTATTTATTTAAACACAAAGTCATGTACTAGTCAAGAAATGTGTTCATACATGAATAGTTCCTTTAATTAATGTTTATAGTTTTTATATGCAAATGAACCAAACTTAAATAAATAAAATTTGAATGAATTTCTTAAAAAAAATGCTGACTTTTTTTTAGCGTTTTTTTTTTAGTCTCAGCCTTTTCTAACTTTTTTTTTGCCAATCTAGCTTCGTTTTTCTTCACGACCTGGCAACACTGATGTAAATATGCAATCCGGACTGCTCAGCAAATATACTAGTTCATTGACTAAACATTTTGTGGCATAAGCGTACCAGTTCATTGTTGATTAGCTTTAAGCCAGTCAATGCCAAACTACTCAGCGAAAATTCTAGTTCATTGACTAAACATTTTGTGGCATATGCATACCAGTCCATTGTTGATTAGCTTCAAACCAGTCAATGCCAAACTACTCAGCGAAGATTCTAGTTCATTGACTAAACATTTTGTGGCATATGCATACCAGTTCATTTCTGACTACCTTTAAACTAATCAATTCCAAACTACTCAGCAGACACCTAGCTCGTTTGCTATACATTTTATGGGTGTTTTCATACTAGTTCATTACTGATTACCCTTAAACCAATCTAATCAGCAAAAATACTAGTATACAACTATAATTTGCTGGGCGAAATCATACTAGTCAGAAAAATCCTGGTTCATACTAGTATGCAAGTGTGTATGAATTTCGGGTTGAAATCATACTACACCTTTATCAGTTTATATTCAGAAAGTTTTCTGAATATCAATTGTAATTTCCTGAATGCTAATTGTATTTGTCTGAATATCAAATGGAAATGCTGAATGTGAATTGTAATTTTCTGAATATAAATTGTAACTTTCTGAATATAAACTGAAAAAGGTGTTCAGAAAAAGTCTAATCTATTTTAGAAAAAATACTAATCCGAAAGATTCCATTTCATATTACATAGTAATATGCAAACATTATTTGAATTTTTGGTTCCATCTTTTTTCTCTTGTAATTCACAGATGCTTTTTCGTGTTTGGGTAAATACAAATATGATTCTGAACTCTGAAAAACAATTTTTTGTTTTTATATTACGCTACGTTGAGGCGGCCGCCGTGACGTAGGGGCTAAGTGCTCGGCCTACTACACCAAGTCGTGTCATATCGATGCCCGGCTAAACCAACAACAAAAAGTATTTAGAAAAATAATTTTTAGCTTAGCAAACTCTCCGGGTGTATTTCTGCCATGAGAAGCTTCTTAGAAAAAACTCATTTGCTTTGCGAGTGCCGTTTGGAGTCTCAAAAAGCTGTAGGTCCCGCAAACTTGTAGAAAAAAATCAAAGCAGCACACTACAAGTTGGAGCTCGGCAAAAATCTTGTTAGAGGTTATGATAACCTGTTGGTATATAGCCGCCATTAGTTTTTTTTTTACGTTGCGGCAAAAATTTGAATTTATTGACAACAACACCATAAATTAACTCTGACAATACTCCTTTAACTCGAGTTTATGGTCCAGCATGAAAGCAGTCTTACTTTGACTCTTTTTGATGTTAATTTAATTTAATTCATGTTCGGCCATTATTTTGTGAATTATTCTAATAACAATGTTTTATTTATTTTAGTGACTTACTCTAATTATTGTAAACTAACAACTTATTCCAAAGCCTTCTGATACATAACATTTTTGGTTTTATTTTCATGCGGTGTATAAATATACAGTAACGATGGTATCCCTACTTGCGAATATCCTACATGCACTTGTCCATGTCCAAAGCATGGATAAGTTAGGTCAATTCCACACAATTGCAGTGTTTGACCTTGAGCCTTATTGATTGTAATAGCAAAAGCAAGGCGAATGGGAAATTGAATTCGCTTACAATCAAAAGGCAAATCTGTTGGAATCATTGGAATACGCGGAATCAAAACATCTTCACGTCCCCTTTTCACATAACCCCTACTTACGGTTTTGATATCCTATAGCTCTATAGCGATTTCCAGGTCCTTACCTTAGACCCTTTCACAGATATTTGTTTGTATGGGAGATGCCACGCCCCTATTTCTTATAACCCTCCTTTTTATGTGTGAGAATGATTTTGATATCATATAGGTCTATACCAGTTTTTAGGCCCCTACCTTGAACCGTTTCACAGATATTCTGCTTGAAAATTTAGTTGGTATTAGAGGTGCCACGCCCGCTTTTCTGGAAACCCTCCTTTTTTATGAGTGAGAATGCTTTTGATATCATATAGGTCTATAGCAATTTTCAGGTCCCTACCTTGAACCCTTTCACAGATATTCTGCTTGAAAAACTTAGTTTGTATGGGAGGTGCCACGCCCCCTTTTGTGATAACCCCCGTTTTTATGTGTGAGAATGCTTTTGATATCATATAGGCCTATACCAATTTTCAGTTCCCTACACTGAACCAAAAAAGTTCATGTATCCAATGAAAAAGTACATAGATTTTAAGAATTGTTCGTTAAAACCTCTCCAAAGAACTTTTTCGTAGAAATTTAAGAACATTTCGTAGAATATAAGTACTTTTTGGTAAAATATGTAAACAAATCTATAGAAAGCATGTATACATGGGAGGTGCCACGCCCCCTTTTCTGATAACTCCCTTTTTTAGTTATAAACCTTCTCCACAGGTGTCTCTTCAATGAGGCAAAGTTTGGTTAAAATCGGTTCAGCCATTCTCCGTAAAGTTCATTACAACGCGAAAAACGGCTAAATTTTTATATACATATAAAAGATATAAGATGTGGGAAGGGAACTCCGCAGTGGACGACTAACTTAACCTTAATTCACCTAACCTAAACATGCAACCCTAAAGCCCCAATTACATAAAACTTCGTGAAACTTTGACAAATGCGCGCCTCGTTTTTGAGCATTTACCAAAGTTTAATGTAATTGGGCCTTTACCTATTTAATAAAACTTGACGAACGCGCAACTTGAAAGGAGCCATTGCAAGTTGAATTCAACAAGTGCAGTTTAGTTCTCTCTAGTTAGTTCGCAAATTTTCACACTTCAGAAAATAAAATAAATTTATCTAGTGTTAACTAAAATTAATTAAACCTATTTAACCTAAGAACTTGTCATCACCTAGTGTAATATGTTTATAATTAAATTAAAAATACAATAAACTACCTACATAATTTAAAAAATAAAAAAAAATAAAAATTGTGTTGACTTCACCGAGAATCTAACGCAGAACCTTTAGTTCATTTTTGTCTGTGTATGAACTAGTATATCAACTGGTATATTGCTGATGCAGAGGCTGACCTGTATACCAATTGGTATGGTGCTGATGCAGAAGAGGACTACCTACATAATTTAAAAAATAAAAAAAAATAAAAATTGTGTTGACTTCACCGAGAATCTAACGCAGAACCTTTAGTTCATTTTTGTCTGTGTATGAACTAGTATATCAACTGGTATATTGCTGATGCAGAGGCTGACCTGTATACCAATTGGTATGGTGCTGATGCAGAAGAGGACAATTGCTTTTCTTTTAATCTTGTAACTACTTCTTTTTTTATCTTGTAATTCACAGATGCTTTTTCGAGTTTAGGTAAATACAAATAGTCGCTGCTTTCTAAAGAATAAAGTGGTATATTGCTGATGTAGAGTCTGACTATGATACTGGTGCATAGACCGACTAGTATACCAACTGGAATGAATGTCATATTCGTGGACTAGTATGACAAGTGGTACGATCTAAACATACATAATGATTAATACATTCTAGGTGGACCCGTGCGCGCCTTGCGCAAAAAAAAAAAAACAAATGGTTTGAAATCGTTTACTTACGTTGTACAAACTTAAGTAAAATTTTCGGAAATTTGATAAAAAGCAATCGATTTTTTCTATAAATATGACCCAGTGGCCACATGTACATATTTATTTACAAAACTTCCTTAAATACAATATTTGACGTAAAAATTAAATCATTTGTAATTTTTTGTTTGAATGTCGATTGGGCTGAAAAAGTTATATCTTGGAATCGCCTGACTCTAGAAAATGACACATACAACTGTCTATGTGAAGGATTTAAGGGGGCGCTAGGCATTATAATCTAACAACATAAACATAATGTGAACACATGTAACTCATGTAAAAATACACATTTTAGAACTTACCAATTATATATTTTATAACGGTGTATAATAAAAGATCCAAGAAGAAACATCCATAAAAGATTTTCAATTAACAAATAAAATCAACTGCACTTGTTGTGAGAAATAATAAGGAAAATATTCGCAACAGGTGTTTAGCAAAGACATTCACCACTGGCCATTACCGCCCGCGCGCCATCTACATTTGAACATTTGAAAAGAATGTCCATTCACCATTGTCTTTTTTTAATCAAAATCAAAGACTTGCACCACTACCATCCAGCGCAGTGTTGCCACTCACATTTATTTTTTGTAACAAAACAGTTTCAAAAGTGACAAATTTTTTTTCTAGCATGGAAAAACACACCTAAAAAGAACCATGGCGCGATAAATGTACAGGTTATCATTAGATCCTTCAAAAACATTTCTCTTCAAATTTTTGTAGTAGTCTTGAAATTTTCACCACAGTTCAGGTCGCGGTGACAAAGCAATATTATGAACAAAAAATTCCGATAGGTGACCGTGGGCCGCTATATTTTCAAAAATCGCATTTATGGTCCGATTTGGCTGAAATTCGGAACATGTATTACTACTATGAAAATAAATATTTTCCTTAAAAGAAATTCTGCTAGGTGGAGCTGAGATCGGGGTAATAAAAACTGAAAGTCCTAATTATGGACCGATTTAGCTAATATGTAGCGTGTGTATTACTTAATCAATTTCCAAATGTTCAAAAAATTGGGCCCGTTAGGTGGCGCGTGAGTCGCTCTATTTAAGAAATGCGAAGGTCTGTTTTCGGTGTCGATTAATTCGTTTTTCAACCCCCTCCCCTTTGAGGTAGAATCTTGAAATTTTCATCATCGTTTAGTTTTCTGCCCCCACGCAATATAACAAAAAAATAATTCCGATAGGTGGCGCACGGGTAGAGATATTTGAAAAGTTTCATTTCCAGAGATTTTGCTTTGGATTTTGTACTAACTTCCCGTTGAGCTGGGGTTTTGATATTTTCACCATCGTTCAGGTTTCGCTGACAATGCATTATACGAAAAAAAAACAATCCAAAATATTGCTTTAATTGCAAAAGTCCCATTTATCGGTCTATCTTCCTTATTGCTATCTGAATATTTCGTACACGTGCTATAATGCGCATGCTATAATGCGTTTTCAGCGCCATCTGTATATAAATAGCATCGAAATTTCAAATATTTGGATTTCACTTACATACATTTAGGCGCAGTCATGATGCATTTTATATTGCTTAAAAAAGAGTAATTTTATTCATGTAACCATAAAAACACCGCGTAAAGCGTGTAAACGTAGAAAATTACCGAATGCGTAAATGAACTGTCAAAACTTTTATGGAACGAAGTTTACACAAATTCGGTAAACTTCCGCGAGGAGTTTAGTCTGTAAACACCTCGAAAATTCACCCAATTCGATGACGCTGTTCGACATGCAGTTTTTCAAAGCAGTCAATGCACACTAGACAAAAATAGAAGAATATGCTAAAAAATGGGTCCAAAATTAAATTAATGGGAATTTCAAAATTAAAAGTATTCATATAAATTTATCTATAGCGTTCATCTAACTGAGCTGTTAAATGTATACATTTACGCTTTCGTTAATATCCAATTACAATCTTAGAAATTTTCACAGACTCACTACTAAAAAGTATAAAATAAAAAAATAGAATAAAAAAATATTTTTAATTTAAAATGTTTTTAAAATGAATTAAAAACTGGAAAATAATTTCCCCACTGTCTACATAGATTCTTCACCACGTAAAGCTTATCCGGAACATTTGTGAGTGGGAATTCCTATAGGTATTAAATAGTACTTGGAGTTTGAAATGTATAAAAACATTTGGCGCTTGCTATATCGTGAAAAGATGTTTTTTTAGGAAAGCTCATATCGGTAAGGGGTCGTGCATATATGACGTCACGCGATTTTTGGTAGTTTTTGACCCCCCCCTCCCCCCATGTCACACCCAGTCACAAACGCCAGACCCCCCCCCCCCCCCCCTCCCCCTCGAATGTCACATCACACCCTTAATAAATATAAATTCAATATTTATTTGAAATAAAATCTGATACATATTTAGAATGTTTATATTAATTATTAAATAATATTTGCCAATCGAAAGAATGAAAACGTGCTAAATTTAAAAACGTTCATGGACGTTGCACGCTAGAAAACATGCAAAAAATAACGTGACATCACGTAAGTGCTACTCCCCCCCTCCCCCCATGTCACATTTCGTACCAAATCGCAGACCCCTCCCCCCCTCAAAGAGCGTGACGTCATATATGCACGACCCCTAATAAGATTGTTAGAAATTAATGCGAACCATCTTTAGCGTGCGCCAATGTTTTTATACATTTCAAACTCCAAGTACTATTTAATACCTATAGGAATTCCCACTCACAAATGTTCTGGATACGCTTTACGTGGTGAATAATCTATGAAGACAGTGGGGAAATTATTTTCCAGTTTTTAATTCATTTTATAAACATTTTAAATTAAAAATATTTTTTTATTCTATTTTTTTTATTTAATTTTTTGTTTCAGTGAAAAATTATGATAAAAATCCCGAAAAAGGACCCAGGTCCGATCCCGATTCGGATCGGGATCCATGGTATTTGTGTGCAGAACACCTTTCCGAGTTGCTTATAAAAAATAACACTCGTCCGGTCCAACAGAGGCTACGCCATCCTAAGCATTTCTGCGCAGAACACTTTTTTGGACATTTTTAGGGACGGCCTAATGTGATTACAACAACCATATGAAAACTTGGAACTTTGATTGCAAATAACCCTAAAGGAAACAAATACCAAACCATTTCGAAAATACATTGGCAGACGGAAAATCCCCGAAAAAGGGCGATATCCCCGATTCTGGCAACACCGCTCTGAAGTCTGATGTTTGTCAGTCACAAAAGCGTTGCAGTAGAAATTAATTTTTTTGTGAATTCACAATGGTTTATTTAAACAAATTAATTTTTATAAAATACGCTTAAATAAAAGCAATCCGCGAATTAATATATGGTTTCGCATGTAGAACTAGTCCCACCTTTAAAACGATACCTTATTTATTAATATTGGTTTCAAATGAGAGCAGAAAATTAGGAGCAAACACAAAAAGACCTTACAGAAATAATATATATGATGTCCTAGCGCATATACTGAGTAGTATGACAATTGGTATGATTCTGATGCATATATGAACTACTCTATCAACTGGTATGATTCTGATGCATATAAGAAGTAGTCTGCCAACTGGTTTGATTCTGATGCATATATGAACTAGTATGGAAACTAATATGATTATGATGCATAAATGAACTGGTATGCAACTGGTATGACTCTGATGCATAAATGAACTAGTATGTCAAATGGTATGATTCTGATGCATATATGAACTAGTATGCCAACTGGAATAATTCTGATGCTTTTTTCACTAGTATGCTAACTGGTATGATTTTGATGCATACATGAACTAGTATTGCAACTGGTATGATAATGATGCATATATGAGCTGGTATGTCAACTGGTATATTCCTGATGCACAGGCTGACTACTCAGTCAACTGGTATGGTGCTGATGCAGAGGAGGACAATTGCCATCCCGTAGAACATCGATGACTGCAGGGATTAATAAACACATTTTTTTTTTTCAATGCACCCTCCAACTTAAAAAAAATAGTGTTTATATTTAGGCAATTCACATGATGTGTTATGGTTTATTGCACTATTTTGATAACACAGCTCTTGTGAGCACTACGATGAGATGAAAGGTCGTATCCAAGGCAAATTCAACAAGGTAGAATTGACAACGGAAATATATTGTTTTTGTAGGAGTTTTTCCTTCAAAAAAATGTAAACAAGCGTAATAAACCCTTTGCCACCCAAACACTGTTTTTGTGTCCCATACAATCGTTTTACTGAAAAATTAGATAGCATTTGCTCAGGCCAAAAAATTATCAATACCGCGAAATATGCTAGCCCAAACAGTAACGGAGTAACTTTGGCCACTTTGGAATCTACCTCTTTTCGGACCTTTGCGTTATAAAAATGGCGAGTATTGAATATTTCTCGATTTCCACCGATGGCACCACAAGAAGGTTGTCGCCAGAGTGTCGCAGAAACTGCTGGATTGGTTTCCATTCGAATTTGTTTATACTGAAGTCAAAACCAGGGTACCGTCTTATCAAGGAAAATATGTGTCCGCGAAAAGAAATAATCAATTTATAAAAAAGTAAACACTTGTTTGGAACCGGTTCTGGATTTTAAAAGGGTTCCGATTTAGTTTTTGGTTTCGAGAAATTAATCGGCTTCGCTGTTGCTGTTGTAATAGCTATATGATACTACGTATTTTAACTAGTATTTTGTTCTATTTTTTGTATTTATTGTGCGAAAGAAAGGGTCTTATACAATCATCATATTGGTACAAGCGGGCAAGCTATGTTAAAAAAATCTCGAAAAATAATGGAAATAGAAACCAGACTGTAAAAAAAAAAAAACAAATCAAAATTTTATATTTTTTGTCACTTCGACGTTTCTCCTCTATTTTATGTGAAACATTTTTGTTTACATTTTTATGTTGAAAGTTTTGTGCGCGAATTTAAATGAAACCCGTTTTGTTTGTGAAATAAATAAATTCAATGGACATTCAAACAATTCTTTGGTTCATTGTCGTGTGTGACTTGTGAAAAAAACAGTGCAGAAAAATAAAGCAATTAGGTAAACAAAAACACGTCAAACGGCGCTCCTTGTGCGCATGCGTGTAGTTTTTGTCTCACCCCTTCGTAGACAAAAAATACTGGCCCAAAATATAAAAAAATTAAATTAAAAGTACGTAGTGTCATAAGAGGGATGTGACGGACCAAACAGAGTTGTACGGTATTGAGTCTATGCTCTCCCAGCTGCCGAACCACCTTATGGTGCTTTTCCGATTGCCGATTTCATCAACCCCGTGACCGTGGTCGAAATGAATTTTAGTCGCCTCTTGCGACAGGCATTCCACCACGGGTATATTCTAAACCCCTAACCCACAGGGGTCGTGAATCAATTTTAATCGCTAACAGTTTCGTTTTCGGTCTAAGATCCAGTTGAAAAAAAGATTAGACCACTAAAATGTGCTAGAGTCTAGCTAATCTGGGTATCAGTTTCCTTTAGGGGACAACTCCTAATAAATTAGCTAAAAATATGGGAGATACCTCAAAAGACGCGTTTTGGCCTCAGGATCACGAATCAGGAAGCGCTTTTTTAATTTTTTGTTTTAGTGAAAAGTTATGGTCAAAAAACCGAAAAATGACCCGGGTCCGATACCAAAATTGGGGCGGAATCAATGGTATTTATGTGCGAAACAACTTTTTGAGTTGGCGGCCTTCGGCCGCGCTTATAAAAAATAACCCTGGGCTACGCCATCCCAAGTCCGGACGTGTGACATAACCGTGGCTACCGCCACGGCGCGACATTTTTTGCACGTTTTTAGGGACAGTCTAATAATATTACAGCAACCACATGAAAACTTGAAACTTTGATTGCAAATATCTCTGCAGAGAAGCAAAATAATAAAAAAGCGCTTCCGGATTCGTGATCCTGAGGCCAAAACGCGTCTTTTGAGGTATCTCCCATATTTTTAGCTAATTTATTAGGAGTTGTCCCCTAAAGGAAACTAATACCCTAATCTGAACTCTAAACTCTATTTAAACGTGCAAGGAACTGAGGCAAGCGGTTTTGTATTTATATGAAACAATTTGCTATTTCTTCACACTATAAAAAAAATTTAAAAATCTTAATCAGAACGGGTTAATAATTTTTTTTTTACATTTGACGGGAAATGTCCTACAGAGAAGAGAGAACTGTCAAGTTCACTATTACTTTGTTTAATATACTTTGGTCGTATCCAAGGCGAATTCATACAGGTGTGTTCGAGCGAATTCAGATCTACACGCACGCACACACTCCTTGTGGCTAAAAATGTCAGACAAAGCAACAACATAAGAAATTTGACAGCTACGATTGGATTTTAAAGGAAGAAGAAGAAACCATATGGTGGGAGCATGGTTCAATAATACAGGTTGAGGCAAAGGCGAATTCCCATGTATTTTGTTTTTGTAAATTTGTGGGCAGATTGTCAAAATAAATATTCGCCCTGGACAAAATCCAAATTCGTCTTCGGCTCGTTTGGTGAATTGCACGTGTATCTTCAGTGCTCGTCGAAGGAACACTGATGCTATTGGCAGTAATCTTGGGTACTTTCCACCAAATATTATGTGAATCATTTTTGTTTTCTGCATTTTTCCCGTAAAAATTGAAAATAAAAGTTATCTCATTAGAATAAACGGGTTGACTTTCGCACAGTGCACTATGCTTTGGAAAAAAGGAAACATGTCAAGATAAAATAGTGCGTCGAAGTTGTTTACATAAACAAATTGTGGATTAAGCCCCCGGTCTCTTAAAGGAAAGTGTAATTAATTTTTTGGGGTTCGCGCGGTTTTTCTCGCATAACTTTTGATAGAATTGAGATATTTTATTTCTGTTTTCAGATTCTTAATTAAGACGTAAATGCGCGTCTTTGGGTACTTCATTTCATATATTATATCCGATTTTCGGTAGGTACCCATATACATATACATATGTACACACTAAAATAAAAATTTCCTTTAGTTTCTACTTTCACGGTTGAGATGTGTAGGACCTCCTCTACCATTCTCCCAAAGTAGTTTTTCCCAAAGCGTGGTGCAATCTCAGAAAGTTTCCCCCTGCTGATAAGTACTACTTCGTTTCAACGAACACTATTCAGAAAAAAAGTGAGCCAAAGTTATTACTGATTTGTTTCAACGCACACAACTAAATTAGAATTCGCCTTGAGTTTGACAATATGCCCATTTTTGTATTTACAGCAATAGACTACAAGTCAAAAAGCAACAAAGAGTTTAAACAAAGTTTTAGTTCGTCTTGTTGATAACTCAACCTGTATAATTGAACCATGGGTGGGAGGATGCCACCTGTAATGAATTCGCCTTGGTCGTATCTGAAAACTATAAATTGAATTTCTGTAAAACTTTTTAGGAAATTGTTAATTTTTTATTTTCCTGCTTTTTTATTTTTCAAACTGAACAAATTGAAATGGAAATTGAACAGAAAAAAATTACGTTTCAAAACAAAACAAATTGAAAAAACAAAATAGCACACTTGATATACATACATACATAGGTTGCTCAATTTTATTGTGCTATTGAAATTTTATATGAGAAATGACAACATGGAAATTATGGCAGTTTTAAACTACCCAGTCGGGAATTTGGTTAACCACAAATGCATTTGAAGTTGACTACTTAGCACCCAGTACTGTTTGAAAAGCTAACTACTTTGTATAGAACAGACTGGCTATTTTTACATGGCGATGGCCTAGGAGGTAGTCAGTTGTGCTTTTTGCTGCATGACTTTTAGCTAACTACAATACGATTTTTTTTAGGCAGAGTTAAACTAACTATATTGAGGTAATTTTAATTCACTTAATTTGAAATAGGTTTATAGCTCACTCTTTTAGAATGACTTTTTGTTGGCCTTTTCCATACGGCTAAAAATCGACTAATTTGGATTAAATTGTAATCGATAACAGTTTTAACACCTTTTATATGGACTTTTCCGGATTTATTTTGCACAGATATTAATAAATATATTTGCTTAGTGCTAATTAAGAAATGCATATATATCAACAAAAACACTCATATGTACATGGCAAAAAAGTCTAGCAGCTCTTGAAGTTTGCTCAACTTCATAATCGCCTACTCAATGACTTCCATGGCACCATTGGCACCATTGGCGCCTTTGGTCGAAAAGTTGTGAAAAGCACCAGCGCCATTCCATGGTCCATCCATTGGTATCCCAAACCAAATGTCACATCAATACCGTATTCTTTAGCAATACGTTGTAAGATGTAGTGTGACACCCATAGATCATCGCCACCATAGGATTATTATTTCGTTCTTGCCAGGCTTGAAAGGATCCTTATAGATGACGCGTGCCACGAGTTTGGTATCTGAATTTCACCTCTAGCCTGACATGTTGAGCTGCCATCATATTTCTACATCATTATTCAGAACACGATCCTTCAAACGGTGAATTCTTGAGGAAATGTGCCTGACGCACATAGGCCAAATTAATGTTGCGGAACTGGCCTTTTATTAAAATTGTATGTTAAATAAAAAGAGTTAAAATTCTTTAAGAAAATTTGTTTATGAAAATTTTCTGAAAGCTAAGGCAATTTGAACTTCTCAAAGCTCCCAACCAAACAAAAACAAAGTATAAGCTGATTGATTTCTGCATTACTTTATGGTTAGGTAAAAGTCAGCCTCAGAAAATCGGGAGAAGGTAAATAATTTTGTTCTCAAATGGTTGATTTCTGCATGACTTTAGGATCAACTAAAAAGCGATTGGTTGTTTTCTGCATGACATTGTGGTTAACTATAAGTCAGGTTGAAAAAATGGAAGCGAAAATCAAAGATTTCATTTCGAACTGGTTGATTTCTGCATGACTTTGAGGTCAAATAAAAATCAATTGGTTAGCGTCTGCACGACTTTAAGGTTAGCTAAAAGTCAGTTTCGAAAAAATTTAACATAGACGAAGAAATTATTTCCTACTGATTGATTTTTGCATGACTTTAGGGCTAGATATAGACCCATTTCTATAGATTTACTTAAAGTTACTTTTTTGTTCGACAGGCTACGAAAGTCCCGACTGGGTAATAGCAGATACGCGAATAGGAGATCTTGTGAATTGCCTAATTCTTTTAAAATTGTAAAAATAAATCTCGAAAATTTCTCTTAAAAAAATTACTACAAAAGCAGTTTGTGTATACATTAGGGTAAGATAGTTTTCCAAACCAATTCTTTACTTTTTTCATACTAAACTTTTGAAGAATAGCTAAATTCCAAATACCAGCGTTCCAAAATCATATCCTGAAAACTCCAGGACCGCTGAATCAAAAAAAAGGCATCCATAGTACCTATGAATATTGATATAGTATATATATACGTAGGTACGCAAGTTTTTGTGCATTGAATTGCGACAATAGTTGGCATTGGTGAGTTTACTCGCGATTAACCCATACACTTTTTAACCTTTGAACATTGCACGTCCGAGATCGAGAAATCACAGGCTTTACTTAGTGGCAGTACAAGTATTTGCTAGTTTTAGTGTTGAAGTTTTATTTGGATGTACGTAAATACGAGTTTATAAACTCACTCTTACATACTTATACATATGGACATATGAATCTACATACATAGCTTTAATACATAAACACACATACATATGTACATAATATTACAAAAAATTTTAGAATAGGAAATGAGACTATACCAAATCAAATTCTATTACAGATAAATCATTTTACATTTATTTCTTCAGATTTGAAAGTGAGTTTTACCTTGACCAAATCCAAAATCCCAAAACTAAAAATCACCTTGTTTTGAATAAACAAGATCACCGTGTTAAAAATAGCAAAAATACTTCCGACCTATACCGTGGTAACTTGAGTATACTTTTCACTAATTCGCGTTTTGCTATAAATCCTCATAATTTTGTGAGATCTTTAGACTAGTGGTATACAAATTAATAATGGTATAAGTCCAAAATTCGATTTAAGCCAAAACTTTTACACCTTTCTGAAAAATTAAATCAAAACTGTTTTTGAAAAAAACGAACTTTTTATTTGGCCCAGTCTAATGTAGGTATATATTTATAACTTCATCGGTTTCCAGTTAAAATTTTCGGTCAGCAGTCATGAGGGCTAAGCCTTTTTCAGTCATGAGTCATGACTAGGGTGGTTACAAGAAATCAATTATCGAATTTCCAATGTGGCACCCCCCTAAAATATGGTAGTAACTAGAAAATGAAATCGAGGTCAAAGTTTGAAAAAAAAACGATATACCAAAAAATACGGAAAATTTAAAAACAAAAATTATTTCTGCCCTAAAATTATTTCAGAAGTAATAGAATTATGTATATAAAAATTTGTTGTTTCGATTATTTCAATGTTCCTGGCATTAAAATTCGAAATTGAATATACACTGTTGGACAAAATAAAGTGCAAATGTACCCATTTAGAAGTCAGTGCGTTTTTTTGTGGGCAATAACTTACCAAATCCACTTCAACGCATTCCAGTTGTGGACTATAATGGCCTCTAAATAATAATGTAAAACATCTTTATAAATTTAAAACGTCTAGGATAACTAAAACATTAATGAAGCTAGGCTGCCATATAAGAAAGTCGACAAAATAAAGTGCAAAACGATTGTTATTGCAAAATTTGCAGCTTCCAAAGGGTTTTTATGAGTAGTATTGTTGGTAAATATAAAACGAGATATACTAAAACATATATAGAGGCACAATTTTAATATTGGGTATTCATGGGCTTACAGGTTTTCACAATGAAACTGTTGCTAAAATTGGGTAAAGATGTGTGAGTAAACAATCGGGCTGGAGGCAAGGTTTATAGAGCGAGAGCCCAGACCCGACAGACATCACTTATATTCTAAGGGATCAAACCATTACCCCTCGAATCTAGAACGACTGTGAAAATTTTCAAGCTGTAACCATGTCCGGGGCCTAATAATCAGGGGTCAAAGTCGCCAAAATTGGAAAGCGATTTTACTTATTTTATAATTGATGATTTTCGCATACATATTTGTCGTAGAATACCACCCTGAGTTAGTATCTAGCATTGTTAGACCCGTAAGAATGTCCAGGCTCCAACCAGACACCCCAAGCTCGCGGATTTTCCTATGGAAATTAGTTCTGTCTTAACAATTTAACGCTTTTGGCCAACTTTGGCTGTTTCTAAGTACACCATTTTTTTTTTTTTTCTTTTTTTTGTAGAACACTACCCTTGAGTAGTATCAGGCATTTTTAGACCTCGCCCCATGACAAAAAATTCTGCCAGACACCTCCAAACTGGGGAATTTTCATAATTCTCACAGCGCTTTCACATGTTTAAGTGGGTTTTCCAACTTTGGCTGTTTTTAAAAGGTGGATCTTTACACATATATCGTAAAACACTGCCCCTAAGTAGAATCAGGCATCTTCAGACTTCGTCCCATGACAAAAACTTCAGCCAGACACCTCAAAGCTCGGGGAATTTTTTTTACTCTTACTTCGCTTTTATTTGTTTAAGCGAGTTTGTTCAACTTTGGTCGATTTTAAATGGCGGATAGGGTTGCCACCTTTTCAAACCCCCAGACCCCAGGATTGAAATTTAAAAAAAAAAATTTTTTTTTTTATTTACTTAGAAAACAATCCAGTTCGACTGAATAAAAAACAAAAAAGCATAGGTACGTATGTAAATTTCAGGTATTTGTACATTTTTGCTGGTGCATACATTTCAAAGGCAAGTTATGTCTATAAATGATACATATAATTAATTTTAAATATTATATTTTTCCATGTTTCACGATACATACATAAGTATATGTAAAATAAACTTATTTTTTAAAACTGTACTTTTCGTTAGTCAAAGCTTTTTGCAAAAGAGGCTTTTGTTGTGGTTGCTTTAAGAACTCTAAAAACTCGGAACAAGTCATATTAAAATTTGTTCTTGTACAAAGCTCGGCTTTGACTAGATCTACTCTCATTTTGTTTCTATCGCCCCTCCAAACAGATTCCATTATTGAGAATATACGTTCCACGAAGGCGTTGCTAACAGGAATACTTAATGTTTTGGAAACAACTTTAAATAACTCAGTCATTGCTGAGTTTTTAAAAACTGAGACCCATGCATTACTAACAGATGTACAATCTTTTCGTATATGGGATAAAACGTTATTAACAGCATGTATTTCATCATAAGCCTCATCAATGTTAATATCTACATTTAATAACTGTGAAACTTGTATAACACTATCTAACGTCAGCTCTCTAGTCAAAATGTTCAAATTTCCAAGAACTGCCATTGGATTATCATCAAAGTTATAATACTTATTAATATAACACAAGTAGGGCTGCCAGGTCTCCCTGGGGCAAAACCGGGACATTATGAAAATTCAAGAAATAACACCACGGATAAAGCATTCTTGAAAAAGTCCGTAATAACTTTAGGAGCATTCTTTTCATTCGAAAAAAAGTTTTTTAGCGGATTCCACATTTGCAAAATTCTTTCTATTGCAGGTACCAGTGAGAGCCACCGTGTTTTACTGTAAGAAAGAATTGATCTGTACATTGTGTCCGCATTATCACAAAAATCTTTAAGCCGCTCTGTTCGCACAGTGAATATCGAAAAGTATTTATATATCTTAAATATAACAGACTCTACATCTATTGACATTACATCCACTGCACTAGAAATTGTATTGTGAAGTATATGAGCAGGGCAACCTACGCCCTCAATGCTTTTCCCTGAAACTTCTTTTAATTTACAAAATATATTATTTAGTCCCTGTCTTTTTCTTCCACCAAAGTTGGTATTGGTATTATCAGCACCAAAAGCTACAAGGTTTTGTAATGGTATTTTGTGATGACTTAATGTGTCTACACAAAATGACGTTACAGAATCTGCAGTTTCATTAGGTAAATTTGTGAGTTTTAATAATTTTACTTGCAAACCTTCTTTTTCCGTGAAAAAGTGAACAAGCAATGGAAACATTTTTTCGGCTTTCTGGTTGCTGGCGTCCGTTGAAATTCCATAAAAAGGCAAATTTTTTATTAAAATATCTACAAAGATTGCTACTGAATGCGGAGCCAAAACATTTTTGATTAAAGCTGTTGCTTTGGTCCTGCAAACTGATTGCTTTGCTGCTATTTCCGAATCAGGATACATGAGCGCATTTAGTTTTGTAGTGCAATCTATTGAGCTGAAGGTCTGATGGTGATTAATAATCTTAAATGCATTTGTTAGCTCAGCGGCGGAGATCAGCTGCCTCTTTGCTGTATTTGGTTTTACAAAAAAAGAAGAAATTTCTTTTGAAGTAGACGCCTCGCATAACCTTGATTTGTGCTTGGAACTGCCGATATGATCAAGAATATCTGAGCGACCACCGTGACCACTGGCAATAAAACAATCGCAAACTGTACACAACGATTCATGTTCACTTCTCCCACGTTTCATAAAAGACCATTCCTCTGTGTATGAGAGAAGGAATTTACATTTCCTTTTTGGCATTTTCTAAAAGTGGTTTAATGTATTATAAACATATCTATTTTATAAATTTTGTGAGAAAACTTACAATGAAATCAGAAACACTCAACTCGAAGAACCAAATACTTAGCGCAAAACAAAAACAGCTGTAGATAATTAGGAAGAACACTTTACATCGATAATCGATATACATATGTATACTATGCAATGTGCAACTATCTAGCGATGCTAGAGTTTTACAATTGAAGTCGGTAGTTGGTACTTTTATTCAGACTAGTTGGAGCGGCGCATTATAAGCAAACCAAATAATTGGTAGATTTCATGGCTCCTTACAATCGATTAGATTTAAAAACCGGGACATTTTAGGGTTGGACCGGGACACCGGGACAAATGGCCTAAAACCGGGACATGTCCCGGAAAACCGGGACTTCTGGCAGCCCTAAACACAAGGCTCTTTTATACATATTCAGGGCATTATCTTTAAATTCTTTTTGTTTCCTTTCAGGAAAATTTTTAATTTTTGATTTTACCATTGCTCCGAAAAACTTATCATTAATTCTATTCTCTAGTTTGCTCTTAAAAGAAAGCATAATGTCATGTAATTCTGTAGCAGTTATGCTAGCCTTTTCCAAAATGAGAATAGCTTCGCACATTATATTAAGATAATGTGAAATGAAATATAAATATAAATCAGGTATATCAAACGAATCTAAATTGGATGCATCATGTCCCTGTGGTTTTATTATACTGTATATAAAAGGATCGCACTCTTCTTCTTGTTGCAAAAAATATTGTTTTATTGCAGGCCAACAAAGTATGACTCTATCTACAGCGGCTTTTAACATACAGAGCGATTGCAATTAAAGACAAAATTTGTCATTAGATGTGCTGATGAATTAAAAAATCAACAAAGTGCATAGATATTTGTTCATTGTGCTAGACGTGCTTGGTAAAGACGTGCATGTGCGAGCATGTTAAGATACGGTTGTTCTGCTGAAACATACCAATGTGCCTGCGCCAATTTGTTTATGTTGGTCAAAGTCGAGCTAGAGTGTTCTTAAAATTTCTGCGCTTGCAAATTTGTGTGCCTATGGCAAATAATTATCAAATTATTTTCAGGTTCATTAAGGTGAAATCACAAAATGGCGAAATTTGAGATGCTGTTAGCATGTGTTCGGACGATTGAGCGAGCAGCGCTTTATGTGCAGACCAAGGAGTTTGACTCGATTACCTATCCTGGTGCTAGTGCGCGTTTACAAGCGTTGGAAGGGAGATGGAAACAGTGCATTTCCATGCATGATGAGCAAGTAATTAATATGAAAGAGGGCGACGATATTAAAGAATACGACGAAGAGCTAGAAAAGGCCGAGCAAGGTTACTTTGCAGCCAATGCTGCCCTGCAGGGAAAAATAAATGAGCTAGGTCCAGCGCCAGTGCAAGTAAATATGCCAGTCAACATTCAAGTAGAGCTACAATATCCACAACGGCAAATGGATTTGAAAAACAATTGGGGCGAGTTTGATGGCACTTTGACGAAGTGGAAAGGTTTCCATGACCGTTTCAAAGCTGCAGTGCATGATAATGAGCTAGTAGCACCAGCTTTCAAGTTCACCTATTTACAAAAATCGCTTGTGGACAAGGCAGCGCGTACTTTGGGCGAGTGGCAATTATCAGATAAAAATTATCATGAAGCATGGGAGCGCTTGAAGCAGCTGTATGATAAAAAGTACCATACATGCCGCGAATATTTACGTCAATTTTATCGATTGCCTTTCTTGGAGCGTGCATCACCTGATGTGCTGCAGCGTATGGTGAATGCCACCCATGAGACATTGCGTCAGCTGCGGGCACAGGGGTTACCTGTTGAAAGTTGGGACATGATCGTTGTGCATAATTTACATGAGCGCTTAGATGAAGACACTAGTAAGGCATGGGAGCTTCAGCGACAGTCAGAAACGCCGACTGCGAGTGAGATGCTCTCATTTCTAGACAAGCAAGCTGCAGCATCATCACATCAAATAGACAATAGGCGGGCACGAGAGGCGAGTGTGGCATCGACTGCACATAGTAGCCAACCCAAGAGGGGTCAGCAGGGAGCTAGTCATGGAGCGAGTCACAGCAGAGCTAGTATTGGGCATCAGGGCAATGGGCGTGAGAAGAAAACATATCCATGCTACCTATGCAAAGGTGACCATGGACTCTATAAATGCCCAGATTTCTTGAGCTTGAATTTGAAATCGCGCAAATCATACATAGAGCATCATAAATTATGCCCAAATTGCTTAAAGCAGTGGCATGCCATGAAAGATTGCTACTCCGGACCGTGTAATCGTTGTCCAGGCAAAATTCTCCATAACAGCGTTTTGTGTCCAACCAGGGATGTCAACAAGCATCTATTGGTAGTGCAAGATAAAGGTGAATCTCAGCGAGCTAGTACTCAATCAAAGGCGGCAACCAAGCGCAAAGCGGATAGAGGTAACTCGACATTCTGACAACCAGCTAAGCGGGGCAAGACGCAGTCGGACGTAGAAGAGCTAGATGAGCCTAATAATAATAATAAACAGGTAGATGTGCCTACCCCATCGTATAGCTGTGCGTTTAATTTGATGGATAGTCGAGATGAGCTAGGGAAAGATTTCAGAGATCAGTTCTCAGGGCATGACATAGGAGCTAGACAAAGCAGATCGCTTTTACCCACCGCGCTTGTCAGGTTGGAGATTGGTGGGATCAAAATTGGGCCTTTTTATGCGTTGTTAGATTCGGGAGCGCAACCGAATCTCATCGCACATAAAATTTTCAAAGCGTACCAATTGCCTGCAGCTAATGGCTGCAGACATATGGTAGGGATAGAAGGACAACCGTTTGTGGTCAAGCGGAAGATAAGTGCTAAGGTCATACCATGGTATGAATCGAATCAATATGTCGAAGCAGAATTTTGAATACTGCCACGGCAGGGTGGGCTAGAGCTTGTAGTGCCATCTGGCCAGTGCAGCTTGGTTAGATTAAATAATCCAGTGAATGTGCCGTTTGCTAATCCACATTATTGGGAATCCAACGAGGTTCAGATCGTGCTAGGAGTGCAAGTGTTTGCGAAATGTTTAATTGGGTTAGTAGCCAGGCGCTCTGACCAAATTACCATGGTAGAAACTACCTTTGGGGTAGTAGTGCTAGGCGCATATATCGATCAAATGGATTATGGAACCGGGGCAGATAGATCCAGCATAGGCTGTGTCAGTTATGAAGAGCTAGACAAGAATGTGCAAAGATTGTGGGAAATGGATCACATCATTGATCCACCCCTCCGAACAAAGGAACAAGAGCTAGTTGAGCAAATATTTGCAGATACGCATTTTCGAGATGAGACTGGGAGATTTGTAGTTACGATTCCAATGAAAGAGGCTAGGAGATTGGGCAGCTCTCGTGAAACTGCATTAAAACAGTTCTTCTATTTGGAGAAAAGATTAGCTAGAAACCCTGAAATTGCAAGCAAATACATAGATTTTATGCGGGAGTATGCGAGGCTTGGGCATAGGAAAGAAGCTCTGAGCGATCCAGTGCTTGGTGAGCTAGTATATTATATTCCACACCATTGTGTGCTTAGGAAATTTCGTGTGGTATTTAATGCGAGCTGTTAAACAGATACAGGAGTATCTTTGAATGAGGTGCAAATGCTTGGAGAAAAGTTGCAAAGAGATTTAGCTGATATCATAATGCGATTTAGGCGTCATAGGATTGGCATAAGCTGTGACGTGAAAATGATGTTTAGGCAAGTGCGAATAGTAGAGGGCCAGTATGACCTACAGAGAATATTCTGGCGCGAGAGTCCCAGGGAAAAGTTGCGCGAGTATTGCTTGACAGTCGTCACATATGGGATGACTGCATCGGCCCACTTGGCGGTGCGTTGCTTAATCCAAGCAGCCACAGATGAGCTTGAGAATTTCCCATCAGCAGCTAGAGCGATTATAAATGATTTTTATATGGATGATGGTATCGCTGGAGCAAGCAATGCCTATGAGGCGATCAAATTAGGTAGGGAAATGAAATTCGTGCTAGGTAGTGCAGGCATGGAATTGTGC
Source organism: Campiglossa producta (assembly GCA_964058755.1). Taxonomy (NCBI): domain Eukaryota; kingdom Metazoa; phylum Arthropoda; class Insecta; order Diptera; family Tephritidae; genus Campiglossa; species Campiglossa producta. The sequence goes on along the minus strand of CAXKVI010000004.1, from coordinate 37,894,376 downwards.
AAGTGGCATTCCAATAGTAAGCGGTTTGCAAGTGCTTTCCAATCAGAAGAATCAAATACAGTGTTGATGGCTGATAAAGCGTTCAGCAGAATCAATCCGTGACGTACGTCACGTACGTCGAAATAACTGACAGCAAAGTAGACTGCGGATGTTTGTATGCGTAACGCCAGATAAGACGGATACGTCAAAGTAGAAATTGCTCTAAAATTTACGTACGTGACGCAGCTGACGTATTGGCGGACTGATTCTGCCGAAAGCTTAACACTGATACATCCGTGCTAGGCCTGAAATGGCAAATTAATAATGACACTCTCACATTTAGAGTTAACGGCGCCAGAGATACCTGCGCTAATTAGCAAGCGCATTGTTTTAAGTTGTGTTGCACAACTTTATGACCCAAACGGTTATATAACACCAGTTACAATTATTGGAAAAATAATAGTGCAAGATTTGTGGAGATTGAAAATGGGCTGGGATAACGAGGTGCCTAAGAATATTAAACTCAGATGGTGCGAATTCTGAGAAGATATTTCAGAGCTAGAACAATTCGAATTGCCTCGATTTATCGGTGCTAGTGCTGATGCGACAGTCCAGTTGCACGGGTTCGCAGATGCATCTGAGAAGGGCTTCGGGCAGCGATTTACGTGCGAGTAGTATCGAGCAAGGGCGAGATAAGATCTGAGTTGCTAGCATCCAAGGCTAGAGTCGCGCCACTGAAAACCATCTCAATTCCTAAACTTCAGCTAGCTGCTGCGGAGCTGTTGAGCAGGTTATACTTGAGCGTTATACGGAGCATGGAATGGGAGTCAGTCGACTATGTGTTGTGGTCTGATTCCATGATAGTCCTGCATTGGATACGGAAGCTACCATGTGAAATGAAGGTCTATGTAGCAAATCGGGTGGCTTCTATCCAGGCAAACACAGATATGAGTAAGTGGCGACATGTGAGAACGAGCGATAATCCAGCAGACCTTCTAACCAGGGGTATCAGTGCGAGCAAGATTGTGGGCAATCAACTATGGTTGCACGGGCCGATATGGCTTGGGCTGCCGAGCGAGGAGTGGCCAAGAAGTGCCTCTGTGCAAGGGAGCGTACCAGAAGATACATTGCCTGAGCTGAAAGTGCATGTCGCATTCGAAGCAAGACCAACATGGAGTGCTAGGAGCAACGCTAATGTGGAAGAAATTCCACTGGTGCAACGTGCTAGTTCTTTAGACAAACTCATTGGAGTCATGTCACAAGTGCTAAGGTTTGTGCGTCTGTTGAGAGCTAGTGTTAATCAGAGGATCCGGACATCAAAACGGGTAGCTCCTCAGATGGCCGTTCCGACCATTGAGGAACGCTCTAGAGCTTTAGATCTAATAATAAAAGAAGCGCAGGGGCTAGTTTACATGAAGGAGATTCGTGCTTTGTCCAAGGAAATGCCGGTGCCTGATGGGAACAAGATCGAATCATTGAAACCAGTGCTAGACAAAAATGGGCTTTTACGTGCAGGTGGTAGAATCGGAAGAGCAGAATGTGATTACGAAATGAAGCATCCAGCTATTATCCCACCGGGTTCTAGATTGTGCCAGTTAGTTATGAGCAAAGCGCATCAAGCCACTAAACATGGAGGGATCCAGGTTATGATGCAATATATCCGACAACGTTTTTGGATACCGCGACTGCGAAGTGAGCTTAGAAAATTTATCCATCAGTGCGTCACCTGTGCTAGATATGCCAAAAGATTAAGCGAACAGCTAATGGCTGATTTGCCAGCTGATCGAGTGCAAGTCGGGAAACCATTCCTACACACTGGAGTGGATTATGCAGGTCCCTTTGAGATCAGACAACTGGATAAGAATGAACGCTGTGTAGTGAAGAGGAAGAGTTGGGTCGCTATATTTGTGTGCCTTAAAACAAGAGCTGTGCACATCGATATGATCACTGACTTAACTTCTAAATCCTTTATAGCTTGCTATGAAAGATTCATCGCCAGGCGTGGCAGATGTGAGAGCATCTACAGCGACAATGAGACATCCTTTGTCGGAGCATCGAAAGAGATTGCTAGAGCTTATGAGCGCTGGAGTGCTAGTGATATGTTTGCGGAGCTAATGTTGAAGGGGACAGAGTGGCATTTCATGACCCCAGCTGCACCGCATCAAGGCGGTATTTACGAGGCAGCTGTGAAGTCAATGAAACATCACTTGACACGCGTGATAGGGCAAAGGTGCTTAGAATATGAGCAGTTTCTAACTCTTCTAGTACAAATAGAAGCCATATTAAACTCGCGTCCACTGTATCCACTGAGCGATGATCCATTAGATGTGCAAGCGCTAACGCCAGGTCATTTCCTGGTAGGCGAACCTTTGGTGCTACCTCCTCCATTTGAGCTGGCACCGCAACCTGGATCTAGAGGACGAAAGCTATGGCAAGAAAGACAGAGCATGGTAAAACACATATGGAAGCGCTGGCAAGATGAATATCTTACAACTTTACTAGAGTGGAAGAAATGGCGCAAGGAGCATGAGGGCTTGAAGATTGGCCAACTGGTCATCATTAAGAGCGAGAACTTCCCACCAGCGGCATGGGCTTTGGGAAGAGTTGTAGAGCTTATAACGAGCAAGGATGAGCTAGTGCGCAATGTGGTCGTACAAACAGCTACTAACAAGCTAACCCGACCAGTGCAAAAGATTTGTGTGTTACCGATTGATACGAGTGCTAGTACCTAATCGTGGTGAGAGCTAGTTTGAGCAAGCTCAACGGGGCAGTGTTCCGTATGAACCCACCTTCATACGAAGTAGTGTGCTTATTGACATTGATCTGGCAATGATGAGGCCATAGAGGTTAATCTGGCAACGATGTGCGGTGAACGATGGATACATATAATAATGTGCTAGTTGTGCGAGAAGGTTGTGCTGTGGGCTAGTCGTGCTATGGTGCTAGTAAAATAGTGAATCGGAGCTAGTTGTGATAAGTGGAATTATAAACAAATAAAAGTTGGTTTTTTACTTAATGTTTTCCAACTAAAATAAAGTGTCTTTTATTTTGGGCTTGGGAACTATTGGGACTTAAACAGGCTGCGCGATTCGCCAAGGATGGCTTTCAATTGTCTGCGATGATTCTAATACTGCAGAGTGGTTAAAAGACATCGTCCCAAAACTAGTTCCTTGGGAGGGGGCGAAACTGAAGGTAGTCTCGGATGCGGAAGTACCCCGTCGCATTATCTTTGTCGGGTATTTTAAAGAGGACGATTGCCCCTCAAACGAGCATACCCTCAGAGTTATTTTAGGTCACACAATAGATAATAAGGCCTTATAATAATAATAATAATAGTATCAGGTATTTTTTGACTTCGTCCTATGACAACAACTTCTGCCAGGCACCTCAAAGCTGAGGAATTTTCTTTCATTTTTACTGCTATTTCTCTTGTTTAAGCGGGTTTGTCCACCTTTGACTGTTTTTAAATGGCGGGTCTTTACACATATGTCGTAGAACACTACCCTTAAGTAGCACCAAGCGTTTTTGGACTTCGTCCCTTGGCAAAAACTTCTACCATACACCTCAAAGCTCGGGAATTTTCTTTAATTCTAACTGCGATTTCATTTGTTTTAATGGGCAGCAAAAATGAAAGAAAATTCCCGATATTTGAGGTGTCTGGCAGAAGTTTATGCCATGGGATGAAGCCTAAAAATACCTGATACTACTTTAGGGTCGTGTTCTACAAAACATGTGTAAAGAACCGCCTTTTAAAATCGACCAAAGTCGACAAACTCGCTTAAACAAATAAAAGCGAAGTAAGAGTAAAAAAATTCCCCGAGCTTCGAGGTGTCTGGCTGAAGTTTTTGTCATGGAACGAAGTCTTAAGATGCCTGATTCTACTTAGGGGCAGTGTTTTACGACATATGTGTAAGGATCCGCCTTTTAAAAACAGCCAAAGTTGGAAAACCCGCTCAAACATGTGAAAGCGTAGTGAGAATTATAAAAATTCCCCAGTTTGGAGGTGTCTGGCAGAAGTTTTGTCATGGGACGAAGTCTAGAAATGCCTGATACTACTTAAGGGTAGTGTTCTACAAAAAATGGTAAAAAATTGGGTACTTAGAAACCCAAAAGCCAAAGATGACCAAATCCGTTAAATTGTTAAGACGGAACTAATTTCCATAGGAAAATCCGCGAACTTGGGGTTCTGGTTACGGGTCTAGCAACGCTGGTGGTATTCTACGACAAATATGTGAAAATCATCCATTATAAAATAAGTGAAATCGATTTCCAATATTGGCGACTTTGACCCCTGATTCCTATGCCCCGGACATGGCTACAGCTTGGAAATTTTCACAGTCGTTCTAGATTCGAGGAGGACTATCCAGGGGTAGTGGTTTGATCCTTTAGAAAATAAGTGATGTCTGGCGGGTCTGGGCTCTCGGTCTATTATAAAAAAACTCTCAGAAAAGTATTGTTTTTCCATTTCGGGAGCGAGAACAGTTGTGGAAACCATAAATTTGGAAGGTTTTAAAACCGGGGGCAAGTTCCTGTAAGGACAATAATGGTGACCTGGTAGCCGACGTACAGAGCGTACTTAAATTATTTAGGGAGCACTTCTCCTCACTGCTAAATTGCCAGGGCGACGTCGAACCCGATACCCCGATCCCTGACGATGGAAAAGTCGTCCCATTACCTGACTACGATGAAGTGAGGATATCTATATCCCGGCTCAAAAAACCAAAGCGCATGGAAAAGACGGACTTCCCGCCGAGCTGTTCACACACGGAGGCGAAGAGCTGGTAAAAAGCATACATCAGCTCTTATGCAGAATATGGTCAGACGAGTGCATGCCTCCGGATTGGAATTTAAGTGTGCTCTGCCTAATCCACAAGAAAGGCGATCCCGCTAACCGCACCAACTACTGCGGAATCAGTCTTCTTAATATCGCATATAAGGTTCTTTCTAGCGTATTGTGTGATAGACTGAAGCCCATCGTAGACAAACTGATTGGACCTTATCAGTGTGGCTTTAGACCTGGTAAGTCTACCATCGACCAGATTTTCACGATACGCCAAATCCTGGAGAAGACCCATGATAAAAGAATTGACACACACCATCTCTTTGTCGATTTTAAAGCCGCTTTTGACAGCGCAAAAAGGAGTTGCTTGTATGCCGCTATGTCTGAATTTGCCTTCCCTGCAAAGCTTGTACGGCTTTGCCAAATGACGTTGAGCAATACCAACAGCTCCGTAAGAATCGGGAAGGACCTCTCTGAGCCATTTGAAACCAAACGAGGCTTCAGACAGGGCGACTCTCTTTCGTGCGATTTCTTCAATGTTATGCTGGAGAAGATAATTCGAGCAGCCGAGCTAAACCGCAATGGTACAATCTTTTACAAGAGCGTGCAATTGCTGGCGTATGCCGATGATCATTGGCCTTAACAGCCGCGCCGTAAGCGCTGCCTTCTCTGGACTGGATAAGGAAGCGAAAACAGTGGGTCTTGCGGTGAACGAGGATAAAACTAAGTATCTGCTGTCATCAAAGAAAGAATCGGCACCCCTGCGCCGAGGGACTTCATCTATTTGGGAACCAGAATTAACACCGAAAGCAATATCAGTCTAGAAATCCACGGAGAATCACTCTTGCCAACAAGTGCAAGAGCAAGGCTCCGCTGGTTAGGATATGTTATGCGAATGGACAAAGAAGCTCCAGCACAGAAGGTTTTCCTATCGACACCCGGATTCGGCAGCAGAGGAAGGGGAGGCCTCGACTGAGAAGGAAACAACAAGTGGAGGATGACTTGAACTCCCTTGGGGTTTCCAATTGGCGCCAGTTATCGCTAAAAGGAATGACTGGCGTGCTTTGATACGAAACGGCCAAAATCGCCTAGGCGGTTAAGTGTCAATAAATGACGCAAGCCAAGATTAGATTAAAGGATTCTTTGCCAGGATATTGAAAAAACGTATTCACGAGCAAAGGACATTGGAATTTCAAAAGTGTTGTAGTAGATTGCGTAACCATATGTTTTCCATCAAAAATAATTGAGCACATCTTTGCAATAATAGTGCACTTTTTATAGGTCATACACGGCGTATGATTAACACTTACCTGTTCTTTTCATACTTGTATAAGAAAAGAACAAGTAAATTGTATTAATTAGTTTGGTCAATATCTCCGAAACGGATTGAGATATCGAAATAAAACTTACACTACTTTCAGGCGCCCATGAACACCTTTCATTTTATACCCATATTGTAAAATCAATTTCTGGGGTAAGTCCTGTCCACCTCCTGTACATCCTTAAATATTTGTGTACACATTTTCAGAACTCTTATTACAATAAAATTTTCTAAAACACATAAAGTTTCGGAAAGTTGAAGGATAATAATTTTAAAGGACATTACTTCCATGTCCTTGAAGGATATTTAAAAAAAGTTATATTTGGCCTATTTCAATTATCCTTTAAATTAGTAACCACATATCCACATTTTGCTGAAATTTTTCGGGAGACCATACAATCTTTCATCCTTTAAAGGATATTCTTAGCATCTGGTAGAGAAAAAATATCGATTTACTAATTACGAAGTCCTTAAACGGCAACGATACAGTAATTTGAAAAAAAAAAAAACGAGTACATAAATCATTAAATTAGCGAAACGCAGTGGAATGTGTACGATTTTACTGATATTTTCAACTGCAAGTCGGCACGGGTTGCAGTGGTCCAAATTGCATAAAACTTTGTCAGGATACTTTTTCATGCATAATGGTCAAAATTAGGGCGCGTTTAAATAAAATAACTTTTGAATTTTGGGACAGTCTAACATACATATATATGTACATATCGTATCTCTTTTTTGTCCAAACACAAAGTATTCATTTATTTTTATTGATCTTTTCAGAATTTTTCTCTTGTGAAGGTTTACATGCATGGCTACGTTTCGCAAAATATTATATGATTGACATCTTAATTACATAGGACACAACTAACATAGTCAAAAATTAGTTTAATAACATTAGCATCCTTAAAATACTCAAAGCGTAATAAATGCAAAACAAAAATAAGTCTTATTAACAGACAAAACGTCACAAAAGGCACAAATAGTAACTATGCAGGTTCCAGATCATTTAGTCTCGCTATATATTGCAACATGTGGACAAAATGGTGCTGCAATGGGCACAGACGAAAAGGAAATAATATTGTTGGTGTATGTTATATTGGAAGCTAACACTGGGAAGGTAATGTACTTTAAAATTTGCAATTATATGGTATTTCATTTTATTGAAATGTCGAACTAAAGGAAGAAATAGTGAAATATTTTATAATCCTACTTTAGGCAGAGCTACCCTAATAAGGGTACTCATTTAAAATCTTATTTGTTTATTATATAGGGGTTTACCAACAGTAGCGGCGCTAGACCAAATCCAGGTGTCGGCGAACGAGCTTTGCGAGGCCGTGGTTATTTATATTAAAAATTGAGAGGCTTTGCGAGGCATATGTTATATCCCCACCATGGGTTCAAAACACGGGTTTATTGTTCTTACAAAAAAAGGTCACAATTCCCATGCTTTGCATGTTTATTCGAGCAAATATTACATTATTATTGGAGAAGGTACTGGTTTTCAGAATACAGTTTAAAAAACTATATCGTTATTTTACTATTTTCGATATTCGATAATAAAACCAAGCTTAACGTAAAAAAAACATGAAGAAAAATTGGTCGTTTAAGGCGCCTGTTGCCGTTCGCGAGTCGCTCGAGTCGCCTTATTCAGCGAGTCGCCTGGCTCGAATGATTATGGATAGCGAGCATATCAGTTCGCCTAAAACATTTTGTTGCCCAGTTCTGAAAACAGAAAGGAGTGAACGTCAAATGTTAAAAAAAAACACTTCAAATTAAACCAAACTGAAGTTTCAGTTATTTATGGGGCCTATTACCGTTCGCGAATCGCTTGAGTTGTTCAAGTCGCCTTATTTGGCGATTCGCCTGGCTCGAAGGATTATGGATAGCGAACATACCAGTTCGCCTGAAACATTTTGTTGCCTGTTCTCTGCAGTCGTCTGCATATGCCACTACCTTCTGTCTTCCCCGCCTTAAGAATAAACACTACCGTGGCACTTCTCCAGGAGCACGGAATGTAACTAAGAGCCAGGCAGGCTGTATAAAGAAATACCAGCCATTTGGCTGATGTCTCCAACGTGTTTATGAGTTGTGCGGGAATAATCCCGTCTAGCCCGGCTGCCTTGAACGGTTCGAAGCTTTTAACCGCCCACCTAACCCTTTCCTCCGTCATTGGTATGTTTACAGCCAGGTTTGTTGAAGGTGCTAAGGGTCCCTCATGCAAGTTCCCTGGAAAGTGCATATTAAAGAGCAGCTCTAGGTTTTCCCCCTCCGTGCTGGTCCAGGATCCGTCAGGTTTGCGCTCAGACTTCTCTGCCACCGCCGTATCGTCGAATTCTACCTCGTCTGGAAGCTTTTTTTTCAACGACGAGTTGTTCAGACCACGATTTGGCTAGGCGGAAACCCTACTAACTGTGGCAGTATCAACATTGGTGCGCTCAGGACTACCTGCTATCACCGCGACGTTGAGGTCTTCCCCGTCCAGCAGACTGTCTCCCATCTCCGAGCTGTTCACTGCTCCTTCGCCATTTGACGTGGCAGATACCATACTTTCCGAGTGGGACACCTCCGACTCCTCTGCGATGTCCGAGTCCTCCAGAGCAGCCGAAATAGCAGCGCGTTGTGCATCGCCACGGTCTACATATATACCCTATTCAAGGTGAAGACCACCTGCCTATCAGGCCCTACCGCATCCTCAACCAGATTGACACTCCAGTCCTGCGTCGGGAGAGACGGGTTCATGATCCGCAGCATCCTGAGAATTCTCTCAGGTTCAGCAGGGATAGCAGGAATCCATGCCCTTGCCCTTGACCGAGCCGGAATGTCCTTCCAGTCGATAGTAGCTTTCGCTACCTCGGTCAATGACGCCTATGAGGATACTGTCTTTGGTCACTTCAGCAAAGCTAAGTTTACCCACTCTGGGGGTGTTCTGCTGCCGCTTCGGATGAGGTTTTAAATCCCCGTCCGATCTCTGGCGTTTGAAGGAATTTTCGTTAACCTTTTTAGGCGCATAATTGCTTTGGAACTTCGGTAACAGAGCTTCAGCTATCTCCACCGTCTTTCTGGCATTCGGCGATAGCGTCTCCTGTGAAACTCCCTCGTATTTCTTCAGGATCCTTGCGGCCGCTCTTTTGTCCAAGTACACAGAGCGACTGGGAGATATATTTTGGGAGGAATTTCGACCCGTAGTTGCCATCGAGATCTCTGAGGCCAGGTCCTGAGACCACTGCCACAGACGTTAAGGAATTGGTTTCGGTACCGGCACTTAATGGAGGCTTAGCATCCGCCGTTGTTGGCTGTTTGTACCGGTGCTTGATTTGGGGATTGCCCCCTTATTATCCAGAGTCGATCGACACGTAGTTGCCATCGCTGTCGATCTCTCGGCTGATATGGAAATGGAGGTTATCCGCCGACGTTGCGTTCTCGCTTGCTCCCGCATTGTCCTCCTCTGCTGTGCAGTATACCTAGTGGCTGTATCTTTGGTTTTGTGGTTTTATTGTTTTAATTATTTATCTTGTTCGTACGACCCCTCGCCGGGCAAGGTCAGCTTAGGGTCTGAGGCGGCCCGGTATCAGAGAGGCTCCGTTCGATTACAGCCACGATTTGCCTCCCGGCTGCAAACGTCCAATGGGCACGTGGTCGCATAACACCCTGGAGTGGGAGGGGAAGATCTTTGTCGTCGCACCACAGAGGCTAGGCTTCTCTCGTGATGTAGTACCGTAGAGCGTAGCCCTGTGGCTATCGACTTAAGCCCTTGTACCGCGGCAAGGTGTCCACCCTTCACGAGAAAAGAACCACGAGTACATTTTAACTAAATAAAATCTGTCTTGACGTGACACAAGCTTATTAACCCTTTGCCACCCAAGCACAGTTTTTGTGTCCTATACAATTGTTTTAGTGAAAAATTAGATAGCATTTGCTCAGGCCAAAAAATTATCAATACCGGGAAATATGCTAGCCCAAACAGTTACGGTGTAACTTTGGCCATTTTGAAATCTACCTCTTTTCGGACCTTTGCGTTATAAAAATGGCGAGTATTTAATATTTGTCGATTTCCGCCGATGGCACCACAAGAAGTGCGATTTAATAAAAAAAAAACACATCCAACAGAATAGCTCGATACAAAATGATATCATAGCATTGTTCTAAGAGTATAATAAATAAAAAATAGAATAAAAAAATATTTTTAATTTAAAATGTTTTTAAAATTAACTAAAAACTGGAAAATAATTTCCCCTCTGTCTACATAGATTCTTCACCACGTAAAGCTTATCCGGAACATTTGTGAGTGGGAATTCCTATAGGTATTAAATAGTACTTGGAGTTTGAAATGTATAAAAACATTGGTGCACGCTACAGATGGTTCGCATTAATTTCTAACAATCTTATTACCGATATGAGCTTTTCTAAAAAAAAAAACATCTTTTCACGATATAGCAAGCGCCAAATGTTTTTATACATTTCAAACTCCAAGTACTATTTAATACCTATAGGAATTCCCACTCACAAATGTTCCGGATAAGCTTTACGTGGTGAAGAATCTATGTAGACAGAGGGGAAATTATTTTCCAGTTTTTAGTTCATTTTAAAAACATTTTAAATTAAAAATATTTTTTTATTCTATTTTTTATTTTATACTTTTTAGTTGTGAGTCTGTGAAAATTTCTAAGATTGTAATTGGATATTAACGAAAGCGTAAATGTATACATTTAACAGCTCAGTTATTTGGGGTGTAAAAGTAGGTCGCCTCCCAGTTGGTGCACCCTGGGTAACGCTAAATGACCTACATAGCCTTCACGGCTAGTTTCTTGTATTGCCGGTTCTACGAGAACGGTACCAGTACTTGTGCTGTACCCATCGTGCCGAAACGACCCGGGCCGTCTTCTTATATCGACCCGGCCAAGAGCAATACACTCGGGATGACCCTGTCTGACATTTAGGCAGGGCTACACCTCGCTACAACAACAACATGAACGCTATAGATACATTTATATGAATACTTTTTATTTTGAAATTCCCATTAATTTAATTTTTGACCAATTTTTTAGCATTTTCTTCTATTTCTGTCTAGTGTGCATTGACTGCTTTGAAAAACTGCATGTCGAACAGCGTAATCTAATTGGGTAAATTTTCGAGGTGTTTACACACTAAACTCCTCGCGGAAGTTTACCGAATTTGTATAAACTTCGTTCCATAAAAATTTTGACAGTTCATTTACACATTCGGCAATTTTCTACGTTTACACGCTTTACGCGGTGTGTCTATGGTTACATGAATAAAATTATTCTTTTTTAAGCATTATAAAGCACATTATCTTTCCTTTGTGCAACAGTGACTGCGCCTATATGTATGCAGATGAAATATTCGAAATTTCGATGCTGTTTATGGCGCTGAAAACGCATTATAGCATGCCCGTTATAGCATGTGTACGAAATATTCAGATAGCAATAAGGAAGATAGGCCGATAAATGGGACTTTTGCAATTAAAGCAATATTTTGGATTTTTTTTTTGTATAATGCATTGTCAGCGAAACCTGAACGATGGTGAAAATTTCAAAACCCCAGCTCAACGGGAAGTTAGTACAAAATCCAAAGCAAAATATCTGGAAATGAAACTTTTCAAATATCTCTACCCGTGCGCCACCTATCGGAATTATTTTTTTGTTATATTGCGTGGGGGCAGAAAACTAAACGATGATGAAAATTTCAAGATTCTACCTCAACGGGAAGTTCGTTGAAAAACGAATTAATCGACACCGAAAACAGACCTTCGCATTTCTTAAATAGAACGACTCACGCGCCACCTAGCGGGTCCAATTTTTTTTTGAACATTTGGAAATTGATTAAGTAATACACACGCTAAATATCAGCTAAATCGGTCCATAATTAGGATTTTCAGCTGTTATTACCCCGACCTCAGCTCCACCTAGCGGAATTTTTTTAGGAAAATATTTCTTTTCATAGTAGTAATACATGTTCCGAATTTCAGCCAAATCGGACCATAAATGCGATTTTTGAAAATACATATAGCGAACCACGCGCCACCTATCGGAATTTTTTCTTCATAATATTGCATTGTCATCGCGACCTGAAATGTGGTGAAAATTTCAAGACCCTAGCACAACAGGAAGTTGGTTCAAAATCGAATGCAAAAATCCGGGCACAAGAACGACGAAAGCGACCTAATAAAAACATTTTAATAATTAATAATAATAAAAACATTTTATTTATATCAATTAACGAAAAATTACAAAACTTCAAACGGGGTTTACACCGATTAAAACACAACGAAAAAATCTGAGTAGTTTTGTAGCATATTTAGTGAATTTAAATATAAAGAGGTAAAAGTCCCAAGTCCTCCGAAAGCCACACATTTTGCAGTTTTTTTTAATTTTACGTAAAGCTTGGAGAAGCGACTTAAATGACATTCATTACAACATAAGTGGTATTTGCAAACAAAAATAGGCAAAATCTAATTTGAATGACATTAAGGCCCAATTTCTCAGTGGCAGGTTAACTTAAGTTCCACAGTAAACTATGGATTCCCAATTTTATTTAAGTTATTTAACTGAATTGTTTCTACATAAATTGTTGGTAGACGGCCTTCTGATATCTGACCACAGGTTAAACCACCAACGTTGGGCAGTTAACCTTTAGTAAACTCAAAATGAAAATTGAAAATCTGTGGAACGTAAGTTAACCTAGCACTGTGAAATTGGGCCTAAGGGTTGAAACTAGGAGTTATAATCGGTTACAAATGATATGACCAACTCTGTATGTATGGACATACACAAAAGATATTTCACTGAATTTTTTCTATATAATCTAGTTTTGCAAAATTCTTTTTCGGGAGAAATAAATGCAATAGAATAAATGTAAGAAAAAATATAAATAGCTTGAGAGTTTGTTCAACCCTTTTGCGAGGCCGTCACACTCGCGCGAGGCGTCGGCGAACTTTCAGCAATCAACGACTTATAATGCAATTTTCAGCCAATTTCTTCCTTTGAAAGCCTTTTGCGAGGCTGTCCCAGGCGCGAGCCCGTCGGCGGTTGCCGACGTCGTCGACGCCTGGCGCCGCCACTGTTTACCAATTGTTACGTATAAATTGGCGGAACATACCCTAACCTCGATGGTAGGTTTTTTTTACTGAAAAAATGCTTCCAGAGAGGATCGCGTTCACTGCCAGGAAAAATTGGACTCGAAAACGATGATTTTGATTTCAAACCAGGGCCCGGCAGAATTGAAAGCGAGGCGTATTAGTGAAAGAGCCAATCATCAGTCGTTGCTTGCAAGTGAGTGGCTGAGCATAACCAACGACATCCATTGATTGGTCGGTGAGATTATAGCGCTCTCACAAGCACAGCAACAATTTCATTGATCGAGAGGCAGAGCAAAGAGAGTAATAATTTGGTTCTCAAATTTTCTGACAATTGTCCCACTAGGTGCCTAAGCCTGTTTTAAACTAAATGAGCCTTACTTCATTTAAAGACTATAGCACGCTCGCAACTTATAGGGCCTATACACGATGCGTCTGAGTCAAGAGTCAGTTTAGTTGTATTAAGGAAATCAAAATGAGTTTGATATTTTGTAGAATGACGGCGAGTCAACACGTTCACAGATCACTCGCGAGTCAGACGCACTGTGTATAGACCCATTATCCAATAATTTATATGCTTTCGTTTGAAATTCAATAATTTTCTAATATAATTCGCATTTAAGGCTCGAATAAATTTGCCTTCTAAACTTTCTGTAATTCTTAAAAAAATCAAAAACGTTTTGAAAATTAGTTAACTAGGTAATTTAAATAAAAAAAAGAAAAAAAAGTTTGAAAATGTGTTTTTTGACAAGCCGACATACATATGTTTCGTTGATACTAGAATACATCTCTTCAAATATTTTCCTCCCGGCGTTGTGAGGGCCGAACTCACAACACTGTAGACTACGAGTCAAACGCATGCCTAAAAAAAATAGCGAATAAGAATTAATTAGGCCCATCCATATCTAAAATAAAGTACACCTTTTGAGTGGAAAAATTAAGTTGATTTTAAGATATTTTTTTCTGAAGTCGTCTTTGTGATTTTTCTAGGGCGGTATCGATTCCAAAAGTAGATACTAAGTACTCGCTGCTGAAAAGTATCGATAGTACTCGATCCTTAAAAGTGTCGATACTAGAGATGGGCGTCGTGAGTGTTTTTTACCGTGTCACGAAACACACACGCATGTGTCCAACCAATGAACTTAACTCAAAACAATTAATTTTACAATAAATAATTCGAAATAATAAAAGAATTGTGCAGAAAATAAACATTTGTTTAAGAAAGTTTTCACGTAACAGCCAAATTATCCGATAGTAGCTTGATTTTGTGCAGGCAAAAAAGACGTATGAGCCGAAAATTACCCTTATACCACGAATATTAAAGTAATATTCTTGCAAGGTGCACAATTGCACGAAATGTATTTATCGAATGCAAAAATATGCAAGACTACGAGAGTTTGCTGTAACATCGTTAACAAACGTCAAATCATATTCATTGAAACTGAACAAAGTTTTTTTTTTTGGAACAAACTTGGCTCTGACAATTACTTTTACTTTTTTGAGCAAAATGAGAGGATTGAGCGAAATACAGGGTTGCTTTTTTATTTCCTACAATTCTTGCACTACATAGGTTTGAGCATTGTATAAATTGTACGGATTGCAAATAATTTTATGCGTGTATTTTGTTGTTGTGACTTTACAATCCATGCAATCCGTGCACCGTTTGCAAGATTTAGCGAATCCCCCTAACAATTTCAAACAAAAAAGGTGCTCCAATTAACATGGCGATGTCTTAGGATTGGACCATAATTAGTAATCCATAGAGTACTCCAATGTAAAGCGAGGGTTGGAGTAGGTGTTCCTCTCTCGCTACGCTTTCTACTCCAACTGGAGTAGTCTAGTTGAACCCTTTTTAATTAAAATGTTTTTATTAGGTCGCTTTCGTCGTTCTTGTGCCCGGATTTTTGCATTCGATTTTGAACCAACTTCCTGTTGTGCTAGGGTCTTTCACTACAGTTCAGGTCGCGATGACAATGCAATAGGTCGCTATATTTTCAAAAATCGCATTTATGGTCCGATTTGGCTGAAATTCGGAACAAGTATTACTACTGTGAAAAGAAATATTTTCCTTAAAAAAAATTCCGCTAGGTGGAGCTGAGATCGAGGTAATAAAAGCTGAAAATCCTAATTATGGACCGATTTAGCTGATATTTAGCGTGTGTATTACTTAATCAATTTCCCAATGTTCAAAAGAAAATTGGACCCGCTAGGTATTAAATAGTTTTTGGAGTTTGAAATGTATAAAAACATTTGGCGCTTGCTATATCGTGAAAAGATGTTTTTTTTTTAGAAAAGCTCATATCGGTAATAAGATTGTTAGAAATTAATGCGAACCATCTTTAGCGTGCGCCAATGTTTTTTTACCTTTCAAACTCCCAGTACTATTTAATACCTATAAGAATTCCCACTCACAAATGTTCCAGATAAGCTTTACGTGGTGAAGAATCTATGTAGGCAGAGGGGAAATTATTTTCCAGTTTTTAGTTCATTTTAAAAACATTTTAAATTAAAAATATTTTTTTATTCTATTTTTTATTGGAAAATACTATTGTGTGGGTGTTCCGTGGAGTATAGGATGGAGTACTCCTAGTTGGATTAGGTGGTCCAATCCTAGGACATCGCCATGTTAATTGGAGCACCTTTTTATAAGGAATTGGATTTTTCTTGGAGTAGTATGGGTACTCCAACGTTTTTACAGGGGTGTGGCTTCATAACTTTGTTTCTGCTTACTCTATCAACAAAGTTTTGATCTCGTTGAAAAGAGAAAATTTTGTCGTTTCTACACTGAATCAAAAACGTACATGTTTTTTACGAACAAAGTTTCATATAAGTTCACGCTGTTTTTTTCTTAGAATCTAAGAAAAATTACATATAATTTAAGAAAATATTCTTATTATATATGAAATAAAAAAATAGAATAAAAAAATATTTTTAATTTAAAATGTTTTTAAAATGAACTAAAAACTCGAAAATAATTTCCCCTCTGTCTACATAGATTCTTCACCACGTAAAGCTTATCCAGAACATTTGTGAGTGGGAATTCCTATAGGTATTAAATAGTACTTGGAGTTTGAAATGTATAAAAACATTGGCGCACGCTAGAGATGGTTCGCATTAATTTCTAATAATCTTATTACCGATATGAGCTTTCCTAAAAAAACATCTTTTCACGATATAGCAAGCGCCACATGTTTTTATACATTTCAAACTCCAAGTACTATTTAATACCTATAGGAATTCCCACTCACAAATGTTCCGGATAAGCTTTACGTGGTGAAGAATCTATGTAGACAGTGGGGAAATTATTTTCCAGTTTTTAATTCATTTTAAAAACATTTTAAATTAAAAATATTTTTTTATTCTATTTTTTATTTTATAATTTTTAGTAGTGAGTCTGTGAAAATTTCTAAGATTGTAATTGGATATTAACGAAAGCGTAAATGTATACATTTAACAGCTCAGTTAGATGAACGCTATAGATAAATTTATATGAATACTTTTAATTTTGAAATTCCCATTAATTTAATTTTGGACCCATTTTTAAGCATATTCTTCTACTTTTGTCTAGTGTGCATTGACTGCTTTTAAAAACTGCATGTCGAACAGCGTCATCGAATTGGGTAAATTTTCGAGGTGTTTACACACTAAACCCCTCGCGGAAGTTTACCGAATTTGTGTAAACTTCGTTCCATAAAAGTTTTGACAGTTCATTTACGCATTCGGTAATTTTCTACGTTTACACGGTTTACGCGGTGTTTTTATGGTTACATGAATAAAATTACTCTTTTTTAAGCAATATAAAATACATCATGACTGCGCCTAAATGTATGTAAGTGAAATCCAAATATTTGAAATTTCGATGCTATTTATATACAGATGGCGCTGAAAACGCATTATAGCAAGCGCATTATAGCATGTGTACGAAATATTCAGATATCAATAAGGAAGATAGACCGATAAATGGGACTTTTGCAATCAAAGCAATACATATTTTGGATTGTTTTTTTTTTCGTATAATGCATTGTCAGCGAAACCTGAACGATGGTGAAAATTTCAAAACCCCAGCTCAATGCGAAATTAGTTCAAAATCCAAAGCAAAATCTCCGGAAATTAAACTTTTCAAATATTTCTACCCGTGCGCCACCTATCGGAATTATTTTTTTGTTATATTGCGTGGGGCCAGAAAACTAAACGATGATGAAAATTTCAAGATTCTACCTCAACGGGAAGTTCGTTGAAAAACGAATTAATCGACACCGAAAACAGACCTTCGCATTTCTTAAATAGAGCGACTCACGCGCCACCTAGCGGGCCCAATTTTTTTTGAACATTTGGAAATTGATTAAGTAATACACACGCTAAATATTAGCTAAATCGGTCCATAATTAGGACTTTCAGTTTTTATTACCCCGATCTCAGCTCCACCTATCGGAATTTCTTTTAAGGAAAATATTTATTTTCATAGTAGTAATACATGTTCCGAATTTCAGCCAAATCGGACCATAAATGCGATTTTTGAAAATATAGCGGCCCACGCGTCACCTATCGGAATTTTTTGTTCATAATATTGCATTGTCACCGCGACCTGAACTGTGGTGAAAATTTCAAGACCCTAGCGCAACAGGAAGTTGGTTCAAAATCGAATGCAAAAATCCGGGCACAAGAACGACGAAAGCGACCTAATAAAAACATTTTAATAATAATAATACGTTAAATTGTATTAACGTCAGAACTTCGTTCATAAAATATAAGAACTAAAATTCATAAATTTTTTGGCTGAATTTATTCTTAAATGTTACGAATTTGTTCTTCAATTTTAAGAAATTACGTACGTTATATGATTATATGACTTTTTCTTATTATTTAGAACTTGTTTCGTAGATTTTAAGAACTATTTCTTATATTTTATGAAAGTGTCATAGATTGAACCAACATTTTATTGCCTGAGCAAACAGCTGTCACTGTGAAAAATTTTTCATTCATCAAGTCACAAAGAGGAAAGGAGAAAGCGTGAAAATTTGCACCGATTAAATTAGCAGAAAAGCGGCATCTGCAATTTTTAACTTTTGTCTATTTAATTGCAACTAAGTGAAAAATCCATTAACAAAACTGTCTGATGAAAAGAAGGGTGAAACAGAACACATCAATTTGAAAGTATTGGGTCAAGACAATGCTGTCGTACAATTTAAGATCAAGAAAAACACAAGCTTGAGGAAGCTTATGAATGCTTATTGCGATAGAGCGGTCTATCCATGCAAGTGGTACGGTTTCGCTTTCGTGGTGAAGAATCTATGTAGGCAGAGGGGAAATTATTTTCAGTTTTTAGTTCATTTTAAAAACATTTTAAATTAAAAATATTTTTTATTCTATTTTTTATTTTATACTTTTTAGTTGTGAGTCTGTGAAAATTTCTAAGATTGTAATTGGATATTCTATGTCATATTAGTGGTACTCATGTAACCATATAACTTAACAAAAGCGTAAAAATATACATTTAACAGCTCAGTTAGATGAACGATATAGATAAATTTATGTGAATACTTTTTATTTTGAAATTAATATTAGTTTCATTTTTGACCCATTTTTTAGCATATTCTTCTATTTTTGTCTAGTGTGCATTGACTGCTTTGAAAAACTGCATGTCGAACAGCGTAATCGAATTGGGTAATTTTTCGAGGTGTTTACACACTAAACTCCTCGCGGAAGTTTACCGAATTTGTGTAAACTTCGTTCCAAGGCGAATTCATTACAGGTGACATCCTCCCACCATATGGTTTCTCCTTCTTCCCTGAAAATCAAATCGTAGCTGTCAAATTGCTTATGTTGTTGCTTTGTCTGACATTTACAGCCACAAGGAGTGTGTGCGTGCATGTAGATCTGAATTCGCTCGAGCACACCTGTATGAGTTCGCCTTGCTTCGTTCCATAAAATTTTGACAGTTCATTTACGCATTCGGCAATTTTCTACGTTTACACGCTTTACGCGGTGTATCTATGGTTACATGAATAAAATTATTCTTTTTTAAGCATTATAAAGCACATTATCTTTCCTTTGTGCAACAGTGACTGCGCCTAAATGTATGCAGATGAAATATTCGAAATTTCGATGCTGTTTATGGCACTGTAAACGCATTATAGCATGCGCATTATAGCATGTGTACGAAATATTCAGATAGCAATAAGGAAGATATGCCGATAAATGGGACTTTTGCAATTAAAGCAATATTTTGGATTTTTTTTTTTGTATAATGCATTGTCAGCGAAACCTGAACGATGGTGAAAATTTCAAAACCCCAGCTCAATGGGAAGTTAGTTCAAAATCCAAAGCAAAATCTCTGGAAATGAAACTTTTCAAATATCTCTACCCGTGCGCCACCTATCGGAATTATTTTTTTGTTATACTGCGTGGGGCCAGAAAACTAAACGACGATGAAAATTTCAAGATTCTACTCCAACGGGAAGTTCGTTGAAAAACAAATTAATCGACACCGAAAACAGACCTTCGCATTTCGTAAATAGAGCGACTCACGCGCCACCTAGCGGGTGCAATTTTTTTTGAAATTTGGAAATTGATTAAGTAATACACACGCTAAATATCAGCTAAATCGGTCCATAATTAGGATTTTCAGTTTTTATTACCCCGATCTCAGCTCCACCTAACGGAATTTTTTTTTAGGAAAATATTTATTTTCATAGTAGTAATACATGTTCCGAATTTCAGCCAAATCGGACCATAAATGCGATTTTTGAAAATATAGCGGCCCACGCGCCACCTATCGGAATTTTTTTCCCCATAATATTGCATTGTCATCGCGACCTGAACTGTGGTGAAAATTTCAAGACCCTAGCGCAACAGGAAGTTGGTTCAAAATCGAATGCAAAAATCCGGGCACAAGAACGACGAAAGCGACCTAATAAAAACATTTTAATAATAATAATAATAAGTCTGAATTTTTATAACTTTACTCATGGTTATGATGAATTTTCTCCAATATATAGTAATAAATATTACTTCCGCTATTTATGAAAAAAAAATTTCTTCAAAATAAGTTTAAAAAATTAACTCTACTTTTTCTATTAGGAAAATGTTTATATGGAACCTTAATATGAGTGATGCTTTCTGAGACGGCCACTAAAAATTTTTTTTTCGTATGTCGTAAATTTTTTTCGATGGCTTCATTCGCCTATAGTTCAATTCTTTCGGAATTTTGATATTGAGGTCAAAAAGTGTCTTGCTTAACCATCTTCCATGAAAATTATTCAGGGTAGCCTCTTTTAAAATAAAAAAAATATGTCTCCACAAAAAAATTCAAAACCGTTTGGAACCGGTTCCGGCTTTTGAAACGGTTTCGGTTTCGTTCTTTTTCAGAAAAAATAACGGTTACGGTTTCGGTTTTGAAAAATGAATTGGTTTTAATCGGTTACGGTTACGGTTTCGGTTTCGGTGTCAGTCCTTGGTGGGAATTAATGCTAGCTATTTAACCACTTTTTTATGTCTATTTTGACCGGACTAAAAAGAAAAAAATGTTTGCTCAGTCCAATGTGCTTTTATAGATATTTTGTGGGCAGTAAAATCTCAGTTTCTACACTGAACCAAAAACGTACATGTTTTCTAAAAACAAAGTTTCATAGAAGTTTAAGCTGATAGTACCTGGGTGACCGAGCTTGCTCGGTGCTATCAATTTAGCGCTAAATTTACTTACCCAAAATGATCCCAAAATGACCCTAAAATAATCCTAAAATGATCCCAAAAAGACCCTTAATTGTTCCCAAAATGATCCGAAATTGAACCCAAAACGACCCAAAAACGATCCGAAAATGAACCTAAAATTATTCCAAATTGGTCCAAAAATAATTCCCAAATTACCCCAAAAATACCCTTAAATGCACACTAAACGATCCAAAATATACACCAAAATGATCCCAAATATATCCTAAAGTAATCCCAAAACCACCCCAAAAAGACCCTCAAATGTTCCCAAAGTAACCCAAAAATGATCCCAAAATGATACAAAAATTATCCAAAAATGGCTCCAAAATGAACCGAAAATTACCCAAAATTGTACCAAATTAACGAAATTGAACCCAAAATGATCTCAAGCAAGCCCCAAAATTATCCCAAAGTGATGTTCTCAAAATAATCCTAAAATATCCAAATATGATCCCAAAATACAAAATACAATTACAATATGGTAAAATGGTAACCGTGGGTGGCAACCCTACTTGAAAATATTTTAGCTGGTATGTCGGCGACAATACCTTTACTTTGATACCCAAAACTACCCAAAATAATTCACAAATTACCCCAAAAACACCCTTAAATATACCCTAAACGATTCGAAAATTACCACAAAATTATCCAAAAATGATCCCAAAATAATCCTTGAATAGTCCCTCAGATGTTCCCAAAATAACCCAAAAATTATCCCAAATGATGACGTGGCAACTCCCAAATTGATAGTCTTAGAATCAATCATACTATCTACGTACCAAATTTCATCCAAATCGGTCAAGTGGTTCTCGAGATAGTACCGGATATAGAAATATATTGTGGTAAGGTGGCAACCCTAGGTGGCAACCCTACTTGAAAATATTTTAGTTGGTATCTCGCCGAAAATACCTTTCATATGATACCCATATTGGCATATCTTGCTTCATAATTAAAAAAAAGGGATAGGTGGCAACCCTGTAAACCGCCCCAAGTGGCAACCCTAAAGTGGGAAGTCTTAAAATCGATCATACTATCGCCATGCCAAATTTCAGCCAATTCGGTCAAGCGGTTCTCGAGATAGTACCGGATATACAAATATATTGTGGTAAGGTGGCAACCCTAGGTGGCAACTCTACTTGAAAATATTTTAGTTGGTATCTCGCCGAAAATACCTTTCATATGATACCCATATTGGCATATCTTGCTCCATAATTAAAAAAAAGGGATAGGTGGCAACCCTGTAAACCGCCCGAAATGGCAACCCTAAAGTGGGTAGTCTTAGAATCCATCATACTATCTTTGTGCCAAATTTCATCCCAATCGGTCAAGCGGTTCTCGAGATAGTCCGAACATACAAATATACAAATATACAAAAATACAAATATACAAATATACAAGATTAACTCGTTTAAAGATATTAGATATTTCTTAGAAAAAAAGAAAAAATTCATAGATTTTAAGAAAATTATCTTACAATTTATGAATGAATTCATGCTCTCTGAGGATTTGTTTACATATTTTAAGAAAAAGTACTGTTACTTATATTCTAAGAAATATTCTTAAATTTCTATGAAAAACTTCTTTGGTTTTAATGAACAATAAAATCCATGTACTTTTTCCTTGGATACATGAACTTTTTTGGTTCAGTTTATACAACGTATTGCATTTTAACATGCAATAAAACTGTGCGCTATGGTAACATATGTACATTATATAAAATTTGCAAATTTTTTGTTTAAAAAGAAGAGTTGACAAGCTATAAAATTTAAACTGAATGTTGATAAGTAAAATTGCGGGGCTCCAAACCAAAACGCAATAAGTTACATATAAAAAGATCGTAGATAAATGAGATAATATGATTACTGTGAAATGGATAGATATTTTTCGAAAAACATTTATAACATAACAGTTATATAACAACAAACACATGCCCAAAATATTACATTTATCGGATGACTAGATTTAATGTTAAGTCAGAAAGGTGTTGGATTTGTTTCTTTTTGGTTTGAAAGCTACTGAATTTATTTCGTTTTGGTTTGAAAGTTGCTGGAATCTCAGGGAGTGGGGTTTGTGGAGCCATTTTGATAACGATATATCAATTTCCGATTAGTCCTAGAACAAAATACCACACAGAGCCAACAATGCCTAATAAAATAGAACAAAAGTCATATGATATCTCTATAGATATTCTTCAAGAAGAAGTTCTTTTTAAATTTGAAGAGAAAATCTTATTAATGTTTACAAAGGAAAATCCTGCAAAAAACAAACCGATTTCTTAGGGTTCCTAACAAGAAGATTTGACTTATTAACTGATTTCCGTATAATTGTATGTATTAATAAGATGATCTTAGGGTTCCTAACAAGAATAGCATTGAGCTATTTAGAGAGCTGAAAATTCTTCCAGTAAAACACATGTATTATTACAAGACTTTGAAAATATTCTTTATACGCGGTGGGTATCTTCACAGCCTAATCACGGATAGTTATAGTTTGAGGCAAAACTCACTCGGACTTGTTGTTGTTCCCACATCTCGTACTACCCATTATAATAACTTGTTTACTATAGTATCTTGTAAAGCTTTCAATAAGCTACCTGCGTCTACACGTGTCATTAGAAATATGCGAGAGCTTTTAACAAATATTAAATCATTCTTATTAGAACAGTCAAACGACGACATCAAAACTTTGCTGAACCCTGCCACTTAGTATAATAAAATCAATTGTTTTTCTCTAATATTGGTACATCTTATTGGCAAAATGTAACCACCCCACACATATTTGTATATTATATTATTAAGTTATTTTGTGATTCAAAACAAATTTTCAAATAATTTTACAGAATGCCTTACTTTTATTTCTTTCAATGTTGTATTATAAAAATATTATGTATTGATTTAAGTTCCAATTCTATTCACACATGTAAAAATATTGTTTGATTTGAAAGAAAATGAATAAATCTAATCTAATCTAATCTAACAAGAAGATTTGACTTATTAATGTTTTCAAAGAGAAATCTTGCAGAAAATTAATTGATTTCTTAGGGTTCTTTTTAATAAGATGATCTTAGGGTTCCTAACAAGAAGATATGACTTATTAACTGATTTCCGCATAATTGTATGTGTTAATAAGATGATCTTAGGGTTCCTAACAAGAAGATTTGACTTATTAATGTTTTCAAAGGGAAATCTTGCAGAAAATGAATTGATTTCTTAGGGCTCCTAACAAGAAGATTCGACTTATTAATGTTTTCAAAATGAAATCACATATTATTGAGAAGATCTTCTTTTTAATATTTCAAATTAAAAAAATAAAAATTATATTTCAGATTTCTTATATTGTCTTCGAGAACTTCAGATTATCAGTTACGATTCAGTTTTAGATTTCTCTTGTATTGCCTTTACCTTCTTTTGTTGCCTTTTTATATTTCCTTCAAGCCATCTCACCGCACTCTTCCTTACATTGCTTCCACACTTGCCATATTGCCTCCACCGCGAATCGAACTAACCACATATTGAATGCTGAACACAGGTGCTTACCATTGAGCCATCGGGTACTTCTGCTTCTCAGCGTATAATTGTTCTACATGAGGTCTGCTGATGATGATGCAAGATTTCCCTTTGAAAATATTAATAAGTCAAGTCTTCTTGTTAGGAACCCTAAGATCATCTTATTAACACATACAATTATGCGGAAATCAGTTAATAAGTCATATCTTCTTGTTAGGAACCCTAATATCATCTTATTAAAAAGAACCCTAAGAAATCATTTCGTTTTCTGCAAGATTTCCCTTTGAAAACATTAATAAGTCAAATCTTCTTGTTAGGAACCCTAAAATCATCTTATTAACACATACAATTATGCGGAAATCAGTTAATAAGTCATATTTTCTTGTTAGGAACCCTAAGATCATCTTATTAAAAAGAACCCTAAGAAATCATTTAGTTTTCTGCAAGATTTCCCTTTGAAAATATTAATAAGTCAAATATTCTTGTTAGGAACCCTAAGATCATCTTATTAACACATACAATTATGCGGAAATCAGTTAATAAGTCATATCTTCTTGTTAGGAACCCTAAGATCATCTTATTAAAAAGAACCCTAAGAAATCATTTCGTTTTCTGCAAGATTTCCCTTTGAAAACATTAATAAGTCAAATCTTCTTGTTAGGAACCCTAAGATCATCTTATTAACACATACAATTATGCGGAAATCAGTTAATAAGTCAAATCTTTTTGTTAGGAACCCCAAGATCATCTTATTAAAAAGAACCCTAAGAAATCATTTCGTTTTCTCCAAGATTTCCATTTGAAAACATTAATAAGTCAAATCTTCTTGTTAGGAACCCTAAGATCATCTTATTAAAATAAGAAGATTTTCCTTTTTCATCTTTGTTTCATATTTTTAAGGAAATCTTGAAAAGATTTTCTTATTAATAACACATATAAAAAGAAATCGAAAAGAAATAAGAAGAAATTGCACTTAATAATATAAATAAGAATTTCCTCATTAAACCAAATAGATTTGCGTATAGTTTTTTTTTCGTTTCCGTCGTTTCGACTACCCCTCAGCCCAAAACTCGCTCATGAAGACAATCTTATTAATTTTATTAGGCATTTTTGGCTCTGTGCAGCTTTAAGGCAATTTATCATACTTCTTGGATAGGAAAATACCACAAAATAATGTTGTTGTAAGTAATTTATTCGACAAACAAAATGCTGCTATTGTCTAATTCTGTTTACCAAAAATGCTAGAAACTTTACTTTATACTAAGTAACGATAATGCAAAAAAATCGCAATATTTTGTTAAAGACTTAAAAATAAGAAGAAGAGACTTTTCGAGTATGCCGTTTTTTAGAACAGTTAATTTTAGTCTCACAAACTGCAAGTTTTGAGTACCCTGGAGCTACCGTTGATTTTTGGCGATTTTTTTTTAAGGTGACTGTTTTTTTTTATAAAAAAAGGTTGTAAAAATTCGGTTTTCGAGTCGATTTGGTCGAAAAAGAGACGAAAAAAAGTATTCTATTAATGGGCTTAAATTAAGAAAAGCTTGCAGATTATTACTAGAAGCACGTTCAGGATGTAAGCGATATAACAACAGGTTATCATAACCTCTAACGAGATTTTTAGCCGAGCTTCTCTTTCCAACTTGTGGGGTGTTGCTTTTTGAATTTTCCTACAAGTTGGAGGGACCTACAGTTTTTTGCCGACTCCGAACGGCACTTGCAAAGCAAATGAATTTTTTGCTGAGAAGCTTCTCATGGCAGAAATACATCCGGAGAGTTTGCCAAACTACTGCCGAGGGGCGACCCCGTTTAGAAAAATTCTTTTTCTAAATAATTTTTGATGTTACTTTTGCCGGGCATCGAACCGCCACGACTTGGTGTAGAAGGCCGAACACTTAACCGCTACACCACGGCGGCCGCCAACGCAATATAACAAAAAAATAATTCCGATAGGTCGCCACCTAGAGACGGGTAGAGATATTTGAAAAGTTTAATTTCCGGAGATTTTGCTTTGGATTTTGAACTAACTTCCCATTGAGCTGGGGTTTTGAAATTTTCACCATCGTTCAGGTTTCGCTGACAATTCATTATACAAAAAAAAAAAATCCAAAATATTGCTTTAATTGCAAAAGTCCCATTTATCGGCCTATCTTCCTTATTGCTATCTAAATATTTCGTACACATGCTATAATGCGCATGCTATAATGGGTTTTCAGCGCCATCTGCATATAAATAGCATCGTAATGATGTATTTTATATTGCTTAAAAAAGAGTAATTTTATTGATGTAACCGCGTGTAAACGTAGAAAATTACCGAATGCGTAAATGAACTGTCAACATTTTTATGGAACGAAGTTTACACAAATTTGGTAAACTTCTGCGAGGAGTTTAGTGTGTAAACACCTCGAAAATCTACCCAATTCGATGACGCTGTTCGACATGCAGTTTTTCAAAGCAGTCAATGCACACTAGACAAAAATAGAAGAATATGCTAAAAATGGGTCAAAAATTAATTTTTTAATGGGAATTTCAAAATAAAAAGTATTCATATAAATGTATCTATAGTGTTCATCTAACTATATATATGTATAAATATAGCGACCCACGCGCCACCTATCGGATTTTTTTTTTCATAATATTGCATTGTCACCGCGACCTGAACTGTGGTGAAAATTTCAAAACCCTAGCGCAACAGGAAGTTGGTTCAAAATCGATTGCAAAAATCCGTGCACACGAACGACGAAAGCGACCTAATAAAAACATTTTAAAAATAGTACACTTCTATAGAAAGTTATAAATTATAAATAACTTATTAAGGCCCGGATTTTCAGTGCAGGTTTAAAACACAGACAAAGTTGACTAGAGTTTATCCCACACAAACTGGCCGCTTAAACTAAGTTTAAACTCTCACTGAAAAATTGGGCCTAAGTATTCTTTTTTGGTTATTTGAATTCCTACATGCTCAAAAATTCATTGTACACTGAAATAAAAAGATTGAAAGTGCACATTGAAAGTAAAGGTTGATAGTTCAAGTACAGCTATCGGGCAATTTTTTTTACTTTTTGTCATTGAAAATTGTTTTTATTTTTTTTTATATATAAATATTTTTTCAATATATAAATATTTCTTATCTTGACTTTTTTTAAATGTTTATGTTTGGGATCTCTATTTTCGAGAAAAAAAATTGCTGCGAA
The DNA here is from genome assembly GCA_964058755.1 of Campiglossa producta. Classification (NCBI taxonomy): domain Eukaryota; kingdom Metazoa; phylum Arthropoda; class Insecta; order Diptera; family Tephritidae; genus Campiglossa; species Campiglossa producta. The sequence goes on along the minus strand of CAXKVI010000004.1, from coordinate 37,866,796 downwards.
TATTTTTAGTTGACGAAAAGGCATATGAAATAATAATTTTAGGTCATAAAAACGCATACATACCACCCATTATAGAAATGCGATAACCGCTTATTCAATTTGGGGTTTTTTACTAATTTTTGATGATATAAGATCGAAGTTTCTAAATTTTTTCAAACACAGTAGTCTATTTATCGGACTTCGGTAGATTACTTCTATAAATTTTAGTGATTTCTACCATTTGAGACAAAGATGCTGATAGACTCCCTATTTAAAATATAAAAATCGACAACATATTTAATATGTACTTAAATTTTGAACTAAACTAAGTGGTTACCGGTCGTCTTAAATTTTACTGAAGGCAACAACTGATTTCTATTCATATGTACATATGTATTAAATTTTAAAAGGGCAGATTTGCGACCCGAGTCGCAAACAAGTCTAGACCAAATTGAATAGAAAAGCCAATATATATTTTTTCTTTAAATCGAATAAAAAATCCATATAAAGTGTCTTAAATATTGCTAAGTTATGGTTAAAGAAAAAAGCTAGAAAATCCTCAAACTTTTTTTGACCTAACCAAAATTTGTAATTTACCCCCACTAAAAAGATTTAAAAATACGCCATGTATATTAAATTTCTATGAATAGAACTCATATTTCTGCAAAATGAACCTTTCAATCTTTTATTATCTTTTATTAGAGAAACTATTTTCATTCTCTCTCTCATTGCCCATACAGCTTGAATTGGTGATTTGACAATGAATTTGTAGGTAAAGCAGTAGAGCAGTGGTTATCGCATCGGATAGCAAGCGAACTGTTGTTGGTTCGAGTACAGCTCCGGGCTACAATTTTTTTTTTTGATTGAAAATAGTTTTTTCTTTTTTAAAACATCTTTAGGTATATGAGTATTTCTAATCTTGATTTTTTAAAAGCTCATTAAATTTTCATAAGACATATTTTTATATTTGTGATACTTTTTTCGGAAAAAAATTACTGCGAATATTTTTAGTTAACGGACAGACAAATGAAATAATAATTTTAGGTCATAAATGTACATACATACCACCCATTATAGAAATGAGATAACCGCTTATACAATTTGGGTTTTTTGGTAAGTTTTTCCAAAAATTAAATTTTCTTTAAAGATACCCTCATATTCATAAAAAATAAAATTGGTTTATAAAGCTTTTTTAAAATGACATTTTCATACAAATTTTGAATAATAAGAGCTTAATAAACCTTTTATATTTTTTATGAATAAGGGGGATAGTATCCTGTTTATTGGACTTCGGTAGATTATTTCTTTAAATTTTGGAATATAAAAATCGATAATTTTTTCACAGGTCTTTAAATTTTGTACTAAACGAAGTAGTTAGAGGTCGTCTAAAATATTACTAAAGACAAGAATTCATTTCTATTCATTCAGATTTACAACCCGAACACCAAACAAGTCTAGACAAAATTTGACCACTTTTGAATAAAATTAAAAAAAAAAATCAATATAAAATGTCTTTTTAAATATTTCTAAGTTATGGTTAATGAAAAAAGCTAGAAAACCCTCAAACTGTTTTTGCAAAAGGCTACATTTTGCCCGGTTTCACCACTTTTGAATATTTTTTTTTTATCAATATACCTACAATTTTTTTCAAAAATCAAATCAAAAATCAATACAAAATGTCTTTTTAAATATTTCTAAGTTATGGTTGAGGAAAAAGCTTAAAAACCCTCAAACTATTTTTGCATAAGGCTAGAATATCCTCAAACTATTTTTGCAAAAGGCTACATTTTGCCCGGTTTCACCACTTTTGCGTAGTTTTTTTTTTTTTTTAAATCAATATTCGTGCAATTTTTTTCAAAGATCAAATCAAAAATCGATACACAGAGCCAACAATGCCTAATAAAATAGAACAAAAGTCATAAGATATCTCTATAGATTTTCTTAAAGAAGATGTGCTTCTTATTATTGTAGAGACCGCATTTTTAATTTTATTAAGAAGATTTTCTATTTAATATTTTAAATGAAAAATAAAATTATATTGCCCTCACCGAGAATCGAACTTACAATTTTCGGAATGATAAACCCAGCTGTTAACCATCAGGCGATCGCTCACTTTTGATTGCTAACGTCTAACTACTGATATGTGTATAGTTGTTAATGTTTCAAAGGAAAATCTCATAAATATAATTGAGAAGATTTCTTTTTAACATTTCTAATTAGGAAAAAAAGAGAGAGAATCGAACTTACAATTTTTCGAATGCTAAACCCAGCTGCTAACCATCCGGCCATCGTATACTGATAATTGCCAGCGTCTAACTACACCTTTGTACTAAATGTATAGTTTTTTTAATAAGAATTTCTTCTTAAAACCAAAAAGATTTCCCTATAGTTTTTTCTTCGTTTCCACCGTTGCGACTACCCCTTTGCCCAAAAACGGATCATGAAGACAATCTTATTAATTTTATTAGGCATTTTTGGCTCTGTGTATGAAATGTCTTTTTAAATATTTTTTAAGTTATGGTTAAGGAAATAAGATAGAAAAACCTTTAACAGTTTTTGCAAAAGGCTAGATTTTGGCCGATTTTACCACTTTGAATACATTTTTTTTTAAATCAATATACCTACATTTTTTTTTTTAAATCAAATCAAAAATCAATTTAAAATGGATAAAGAAAAAACTAGAAAAACCTTTAACTGTTTTTGCAAAAGCCTAGATTTGCCCTAACCAGCATTTGTAATTTACCAACACTAAAAATATGAAAAGAAGCCATTTATAATAAATTTCTATAAATAGAACTCATATTTCTAGAAAATGAATTTCATTCTTTCACTCAATAAACTCCTCCTATTATTAGAGAAATTATTTTCACTCCCTCGCCCATTAAGTACTTGGGTCCATTATTTATATTAATAGTCTAACTTTGTTCTTGGTATATTGTTAATTTTTGAAATTCTGATTCTCATAAAGCCTAATTGCAGAATTTGATAACTGCTTTGTATGGAATACGGTGTGCACAGGTGCAAGACCCGGTTGCGGAATATTCCTTTTTTTCTTAAATTATGTTTTTTTATATTAAAAAACCTTTAATCTTAACTATTACAATTTACTTAATTTTCAACTTAATATTTTTTTGTTCTTCACCTGCTCAAAACGATTTCATAAGCACCTGCTCAAAACGATTTGTTAAGCACAATCTCATCATCCGATTATTCAAGTGCAACATAAAATTTCGAAATCCGAATATTTGCATGGCATTTGCCATAAATAATTTTGGAAAGGGCTGCTGTAATTTAATATTTTTATTATATAATAACAGCCACTATTTTTTAAATTCTTTGATGGCCTCATTTTGCCTATAGATGAGTTTTTAATGTATACATTTAAGTTGGTCGAGGTTCGGCCACGGGCCTAAAGGCAGCTATTGACAGAAAGTTGATCAAAAGTTTGAATAATTTCAACTTTTTTAAATTGGTCGAATTTCACGGGATATACTAGTATCAATTAATGATATGAGTCCACTTTCAAATTTACAGTAATTCATGTCAATATGATAGTGTCCACTTTCAAATTTACAGTAATTCATGTAAATATGATAGTATATTCGAAGAATGATAGGCGGTCACTTTCAAAATTGATATTACCCACTGTTGGACGAAAAATGACAGGGTTTACTGTTAATTTACTTTTTTAATTTTATATACCTTAACGCAGCTATAAATGCAACCATGACTTAGAAATCTTGCAGTCCAGAAAAATATTTTTAGCTAATTTCTTATAGAATAATGTATCAGAATCTGGTACATAAATTGGAAATTAGGCTTAAATAAAAAATAGAATAAAAAATATTTTTAATTTAAAATGTTTTTAAAATGAACTAAAAACTGGAAAATAATTTCCCCTCTGCCTACATAGATTCTTCACCGCGTAAAGCTTATCTGGAACATTTGTGAGTGGGAATTCTTATAGGTATTAAATAGTTTTTGGACTTTGAAATGTATAAAAACATTGGCGCACGCTAAAGATGGTTCGCATTAATTTCTAACAATCTTATTACCGATATAATCATCATTCATCATTTATTGACGCTTAACCGCCTAAGCGATTCTGGCCGTCGCCTATCAAAGCACGCCAGTCATTCCTTTTTAGCGATAACTGACGCCAATTGGAAACCCCAAGGGAGTTCAAGTCATCCTCCACCTGTTGTTTCCATCTCAGTCGAGGCCTCCCCCTTCCTCTGCTGCCGAATTCGGGTGACGATTGGAAAACCTTCTGGGCTGGAGCTTCTTTGTCCATTCGCATGACGTGACCCAGCCAGCGGAGCCTTTGGGCTTTAATTCGCTGGACTATGGTCAGATCTGCGTAAAGCTCGTACAGCTCATCGTTAAATCTCCTTCGATACTCGCCGTCGGCATCACGGGAAGGACCATAAATATTCCGGAGAACTTTTCTCTCAAATACTCCAAGGGCCATCTCATCTTCTCTTGACATTGTCCATGAATCTGAGCCATACATCAGGACAGGTATGATGAGAGACTTATAGAGCGCGATCTTTGTTCTTCGAGAGAGGACTTTACTTCTCAATTGCCTACTCAGTCCAAAGTAGCACTTGTTCGCAAGAGTGATTCTCCGTTGGATTTCTAGACTGATATTATTTTCGGTGTTAATGCTGGTTCCCAAATAGACGAAGTCCCTCACAGTTTCAAATTTGTAACTATCAACAGTGACGTGGCTGCCAAGGCGCAGGTGCGCCGATTCTTTCTTTGATGACAGCAAATACTTCGTCTTGTCCTCGTTGACCGCAAGACCCACTTTTTTCGCTTCTTTATCCAGTCCAGAGAAGGCAGCGCTTACGGCGCGGTTGTTAAGGCCAATGATATCAATATCATCGGCATACGCCAGCAATTGCACGCTCTTGTAAAAGATTGTACCATTGCGGTTTAGCTCTGCTGCTCGAATTATCTTCTCCAGCATCAGGTTGAAGAAATCGCACGAAAGGGAGTCGCCCTGTCTGAAGCCTCGTTTTGTTTCAAATGGCTCAGAGAGGTCCTTCCCGATTCTGACGGAGCTGTTAGTATTGCTCAACGTCATTTGGCAAAGCCGTATAAGCTTTGCAGGGAAGTCAAATTCAGACATGGCGGCATACAGGCAACTCCTTTTTGCGCTGTCAAAAGCGGCTTTGAAATCGACAAAGAGATGGTGTGTGTCGATTCTTTTATCATGGGTCTTCTCCAGGATTTGGCGTATCGTGAAAATCTTGGTAGACTTACCAGGTCTAAAGCCACACTGATAAGGTCCAATCAGCTTGTCTACGATGGGCTTCAGTCTTTCACACAATACGCTAGAAAGAACCTTATACGCGATATTAAGAAGCCTGATTCCGCGGTAGTTGGTGCGGTTAGCGGGATCGCCTTTCTTGTGGATTGGGCAGAGCACACTTAAATTCCAATCTGGAGGCATGCACTCGTCTGACCATATTCTGCATAAGAGCTGATGCATGCTTTTTACCAGCTCTTCGCCTCCGTGTTTGAACAGCTCGGCGGGTAGTCCGTCTTTTCCAAGCGCTTTGTTGTTTTTGAGCCGGGATATAGCTATCCTCACTTCATCATAGTCAGGTGGTGGGACGACTTTTCCATCGTCAGGGATTGGGGTATCGGGTTCGACGTCTCCCTCGCAATTTAGCAGTGAGGAGAAGTGCTCCCTCCATAATTTAAGTACACTCTGTACGTCGGTTACCAGGTCGCCATTATTGTCCTTACAGGAACTTGCCCCGGTCTTAAAACCCTCCGTGATCCGCCGGATCTTTTCATATAATTTTCGGGCATCATTCCTGTCAGCCAGCATCTCAAGCTCCTCACACTCACGCCTTTCGGCCTCACGTTTCTTTTTTCTGAAAAGGCGTCTCTCTTCCTTCTTTGCCTCACGATAGCGTTGCCATACACTGCGGGTTGCGCCCGTTCGCAACGTCTCCCTGTAGGCAGCGTCCTTTTTGTCCGAGGCAGTGCTGCATTCCTCATCGTACCAGTTGTTTTTGCGGGCTCGCTGGAACCCTATAGTGGCCTCAGCGGCGGTACGTAATGAGTGAGAGATATGCTTCCGATATAAGCTTTTCTAAAAAAAAAAAACATCTTTTCACGATATAGCAAGCGCCAAATGTTTTTATACATTTCAAACTCCAAAAACTATTTAATACCTATAAGAATTCCCACTCACAAATGTTCCAGATAAGCTTTACGTGGTGAAGAATCTATGTAGGCAGAGGGGAAATTATTTTCCACTTTTTAGTTCATTTTAAAAACATTTTAAATTAAAAATATTTTTTATTCTATTTTTTATTTTATACTTTTTAGTTGTGAGTCTGTGAAAATTTCTAAGATTGTAATTGGATATTCTGTGTCATATTAGTGGTACTCATGTAACCATATAACTTAACAAAAGCGTAAATATATACATATATTCTTCTATTTTTGTCTAGTGTGCATTGACTGCTTTGAAAAACTGCATGTCGAACAGCGTAATCGAATTGGGTAATTTTTCGAGGTGTTTACACACTAAACTCCTCGCGGAAGTTTACCGAATTTGTGTAAACTTCGGTCCAAGGCGAATTCATTACAGGTGGCATCCTCCCACCATATGGTTTCTTCTTCTTCCCTGAAAATCAAATCGTAGCTGTCAAATTGCTTATTTTGTTGCTTTGTCTGACATTTACAGCCACAAGGAGTGTGTGCGTGCGTGTAGATCTGAATTCGCTCGAGCACGCTTGTATGAATTCGCCTTGCTTCGTTCCATAAAATTTTGACAGTTCATTTACGCATTCGGCAATTTTCTACGTTTACACGCTTTACGCGGTGTGTCTATGGTTACATGAATAAAATTATTCTTTTTTGAGCATTATAAAGCACATTATCTTTCCTTTGTGCAACAGTGACTGCGCCTAAATGTATGCAGATGAAACATTCGAAATTTCGATGCTGTTTATGGCGCTGAAAACGCATTATAGCATGCGCATTATAGCATGTGTACGAAATATTCAGATAGCAATAAGGAAGATAGGCCGATAAATGGGACTTTTGCAATTAAAGCAATATTTTGGATTTTTTTTTTTGTATAATGCATTGTCAGCGAAACCTGAACGATGGTGAAAATTTCAAAACCCCAGCTCAATGGGAAGTTAGTTCAAAATCCAAAGCAAAATCTCTGGAAATGAAACTTTTCAAATATCTCTACCCGTGCGCCACCTATCGGAATTATTTTTTTGTTATACTGCGTGGGGCCAGAAAACTAAACGACGATGAAAATTTGAAGATTCTACTCCAACGGGAAGTTCGTTGAAAAACAAATTAATCGACACCGAAAACAGACCTTCGCATTTCGTAAATAGAACATTTGGAAATTGATTAAGTAATACACACGCTAAATATCAGCTAAATCGGTCCATAATTAGGATTTTCAGTTTTTATTACCCCGATCTCAGCTCCACCTAACGGAATTTTTTTTAGGAAAATATTTCTTTTCATAGTAGTAAGAATATTCTTGAGATGCTGCAGGTCTGGAATCCGTCTCTCCCGACGCAGGATTGGGGCGTCAATCTGGTCGATGATGTGGTTGGGCCCAATAGACAGGTGGTTATCACTCTGAATAAGGAGGCGTTCGAGCCCCTTAAACGGTGCAACGGACGAGTGCATTACGGCATGGGTCAGATCGTGATCCACGTATACCGTGGCGATGCACAGCGCGCTGCTATTCCGGACGCTCCGGAGGACTCGGAGATCGAGGCATCGGAAGGGGAAGCAGAGGAGTCCGACGCGGAAAGTATGTTATCAGCCACGTCAAATTGCGATGGTGCTGCGAACAACTCGGCGATAGAAGAAAGCCTGCTTGACGAAGAAGGCCTCGACGTCACGATCGTGGCTAAACCTGAGCACACTAACGTTGATGCTGCTTCAGACAGCAGGGTTCCCGCCACGCCAAATCGTGCAGGTGCTCTGAACAACTCCTCGTTGAGAGACAGCCCCCGGAACAGGCCAGACCTCGACGACACGCTGGCGGCAGGGAAGTTGGAACTCTCTCATGTTGGTGGTGCTTCAGATAAATCTGCACAAATCTAAAGCAGCCTCGGCTGTTTTAAGCAGTCGTCTTTCTAAAGGCGACGTAGACGTGGTCCTTATCCAAGAGCCCTGGGTCAATAGCTCTAGGATCTGTGGATTGGGGACTAAGGGGTACAAGCTCATCCAAGCCAATGATGAGGGCAAGGTCAGAACCTGTATTTTGGTAAAGTCTGAGCTAAACACCTTTCTATTACCCAACTACTCAAATGGTGACGTTACAGCTGCCAGCTTAACAGTCGGCAGCACCAGCCTAACGATGGCGTCGGTCTATATGCCCTATGACGCCGAAGAACCTACTCCACAAAAGGAGGTGAAAGATCTGGTGGATAATTTCTGTACGGGCCATCTTATTATTGGAGCTGACGCTAATGCTCATCACGTCCAGTGGGGAAGCTCCTATATTAACGCTAGGGGCGAGTCTCTGTTTGACTACCTACTAACAACTAACCTGGTGGTTTGTAACGTGGGTAACGAGCCTACTTTTATAACTAAAGCTCGTAGGGAGGTTATAGACCTCACTGTTTGTAGCGAAGGCGCTTATGAGTGGGTCAGAAAATGGCGAGTTCTTGATGAGCATTCATTTTCTGACCATCGGTACATAGAAATTGTGTTAGACTTTATTGTTGAGCAGCCAGTTATGAAACGAAATCCACGCAACACTAACTGGCAGCTACATAACCAAATATTAGCTAGGGACCTACCAGTATTACCTCCACAAGCCCCCTCATCAGTGGGAGAACTGGATGATCTGGTAACGACCTTTACAACGGCGCTCTCAAATGCCCTACAGCAGGCTTGTCTAGTACCAAAACCACGCGGCAAACATAGACCCCACTGGTGGTCTTACGACCTGGATTCGTTTCGTATATCATGCAGGAAGCAATTTAACAAGGCCAAGAGCATCGGTACGGAGCCTGAATGGCTCGAATATAAAGCTAAACTGAGGGCCTATAAAAAGGCTCTAAGGCAAGCGAAGAGAACTTCGTGGAGAAATTTCTGCACCGGGGTCGAAAAAGTCGATGATACAGCGAGACTTAGACGAGTGCTATCAAAAACTCAAACAGCCATTAGCTATTTACGGAAGCCTGACGGATCTTGGACCAGCACGGAAGGGGGAAGCCTGGAGCTGCTCCTGAACACACACTTTCCGGGGAACTTGTATGATGCACCTGTAGCATCTGCAACAAACCTGGCGGTAAACATACCCATTACGGAGGAAAGGGTAAGGTGGGCAATCAAAAGCTTTGAGCCGTTCAAGGCAGCTGGGCCAGACGGGATTTTCCCCGCACAACTCATAAACACGCTGGAAATATCAGCTAAATGGCTGGTAGTTCTCTATTCAGCCTGCCTGGCTCTTAATTACATTCCGTGCTCCTGGAGAAGCGCCACGGTAGTCTTTATTCCAAAGGCTGGGAAGGCCTCACACTATGAGCCTAAAGACTACAGACCGATCAGTCTCTCGTCTTTTGCACTTAAAACCTTCGAGAGGATAATTAGCGATTATCTCTCCTCTACTATTGATAGCAACCTTATTTCTAGCTATCAACATGCATACACCAAAGGTAAATCAACGGAAACTGCGCTCCACAGCCTAGTCTCTATTGTTGTAAAATCATTGCATGAAAAGGAGTACTGTCTCGTGGCCTTTCTGGACATCGAAGGGGCTTTCAATAATATAAGGCCGGAGGCTATTAACACTGCTTTAACAAACCTGGGCATAAATAGGTCTCTTATTGGACTAATTGATCAACTACTAAAGGGAAGGAAAATAGTTTCTTCACTGGGAACAGTTGATCTTTCACGCTATGTCACAAGAGGAACGCCTCAGGGTGGTGTTCTCTCCCCGCTCCTATGGAACCTCACCGTAAACTCGCTGCTACGAGACACAAGGTGGGGGGCGGGAAGATAGTGGCATATGCAGACGATTTAGCTATTGCATATAGGGGCAAATTCCCACAAACCCTGTGTGACTTGATGCAAGTAGCACTGCGAGAAGTTTCTTCATGGTCCTCTCGCTGCGGACTTAGCATCAACCCGGGAAAGGTGGAGCTTGTCCTTTATACCAGGCGGTACAAGATACCACCGTTGAACCTACCAGAACTAGATGGCGTGCGCCTGAACTTAGCTGACAAAGCCAAATTCCTAGGCACAGTTCTAGATAGAAAGCTTAACTGGAAGGAGAATGTCATCCAGCGCTAGAGGAAAGCGTGCATTGCACTTTACACGTGTAAAAGAGCCATTGGCAAAAAATGGGGGCTCAGCCCCAAAATTTGCAGATGGATCTACACTGCGATAATCCAGCCAATTATGCTGTATGGAGTCGTGGTATGGTGGCCTGCGCTAAGAAAGGCAACAAACCTAAATCTGTTGGGGAAAGTCCACAGATCGAGCATGATCTGTATAAGCGGGGCGTTAAGAACAACGCCCAATGAAGCTCTCCAGGCCATTCTTGGCTTTTTGCCACTCGATCTGGAAGGGTACCGGGTAGCAGCAGCATCGGCTGTGCGTCTAAGGGAAACGTCCGTCTGGGCGCAAGCACTATTGGACACTCCTGTATTCTAAGATCTTACATCTTTCTCCCTCTGAGCACAGATCGGTGTGCGACCACAACAGTCGGAGATTGTTGTTTTAGAATAAACATTCCCAGCTGGGAAGACTGGGAGAACATAGATCGGTGTCCCGCTACTAATGGCGGAACTTTTATATACATCGACGGCTCGAAGTTAGACGGCAGAGTCGGAGGAGGGGTTTACTCAAGGGATTTGGACCTAGAACTCTCCTTTAGACTACCTGATCACTGCAGCGTCTTCCAGGCTGAAGTTTCAGCAATCATGGACGCCGTGACTTGGATAGGTGAACGCACCATCGGACAGGATATCTGTATTTTCAGCGACAGCCAAGCGGCTATCAAATCCCTTGGCTCTTACTCGTTCAACTCTGAACTGACGCTCAGCTGTCGTCGATCTCTTCAAGAGATGGCCCAACAGAACCGCGTGAACCTCACATGGGTCCCGGGACACAGGGACATTGAGGGAAACTGTAGGCCAGACGAACTTGCCAGGCAGGGCACGACCATGCAGATTCTTCAAGATAAAGAGCGCATAGGTATGCCGTTTGCCACGTGCAAGCTAATGCTGAAGGAGCATACACTCCGCGAAGCCAACGAAAGATGGCTACAAGCCCCAGGGTGCCGGATATCCAAGCAAACCTGGCCAAAATGCGATCTTAAAAGATCTAGACACATATACGCCCTAAAAAGGAAGGAAATCTCCATATTAATAGGTGTTTTAACCGGGCACTGCCTTATTGGTAGGCACGCAGCAAGGCTAGGCGTTCCCTACCGACGATGCTGCAGGAGTTGCAAAGATGATGAGGAAGAGGAAACGGTGGAGCACCTCATCTGCAACTGCCCGGCCTTAAGCGGAGCGAGAAGGCGCTCTCTGGGAGTTCCCTTCCTGGTTAGCCTAAGCCAGGTCGCGGAGCTAGACATAAAGGACTTGATGACCTTCATCAAGTTATCAAAATGGTTCGAGGAGGGGTAGCGGTGTCGGTAAGGAGTGTCAGTCCCGGGTTTCGGCTATATGGAGATTCCCGACAGCACTGGGATTTTCCATATGGCCGGGCCCCGGGACTGACTTTCCTAGTGTTTGGTGGTATCACAACGGGCCTTTTATTACTGGCCGAGGTGTGCCTTTGCGGCAGCCACTTCTACCTACCTAGTAATACATGTTCCGAATTTCAGCCAAATCGGACCATAAATGCGATTTTTGAAAATATAGCGACCCACGCGCCACCTATCGGAATTTTTTTTCCATAATATTGCATTGTCATCGCGACCTGAACTGTGGTGAAAATTTCAAGACCCTAGCACAACAGGAAGTTGGTTCAAAATCGAATGCAAAAATCCGGGCACAAGAACGACGAAAGCGACCTAATAAAAACATTTTAAAAATCTATGCGAAATTCGAGAAATTTCGGCAAATTTTTATCAAAATTCTTAGGTTTCTTATCAGAGTTTTTAGAATATTTTGAAGTATGCGATTTTGTTGGCCGTTTGATTCTAGTATAAGGTGTTAATCTTAAGCTTTTAAAAAATGTCTCTGATTTTTCAAATTTATTTTTTTAACGTGTTCTTACATACACCTTTATAATTTTAATTTGCTTTAAGAAAAAATTACTTAAGCTCGGCAGAAAAAAAATTGCCAAATTCACGGAAACTTTTTTCAATCTTAAGACTACCATCCCATTACGCTATGTAAAATCAAATGGGCAACAAAACTGCATACTTCGGAGAGTGTATTATCTTCATAGTATATTGTTAATTTATTAATATAAATGTATTAAACAGTAATAATGGTAGATATTAATTAAAAAATACAAAAAAAATTTGAAAAATTCACAACGCCTCTTATTGGATTTTGTTCTCATATCCCGAAAATCCCGGGATTGTTTTTCTAACGCTTAGGGATCCCATCCCTATGTGCATACATAATTTGAATTTTTTTTTATCTAAGAATGCTGTCTAAAAACTCTCTATTTTTCGCAATTACTCAAATATTAATAGTTTACTAATTTTTGATTCAGCAATTCATAAAGTTCTAAAGATTAGAAATTGGGTTGAGATTATTAAAGATCCAATTTTAGTTCTGGACGGTGAAACCGTATCTTGTAAAGCTGGCAATAAGAAGGTATACATATTAAACTGTTAAAATATTTTACCCTCAGGCACGGGCTTATAATTTTATCTGTTTAGTTAATATCTACTCGAAAGTCTCAGATAGTACAGCATCTAAACACCGCACAAAATGAATCTAGAATATAAAGTTGCTCAAAATGATTCAGCTATAGAACACACGAAGAAAGATCAATTTTATTTAGATATGTGTCAAGCGATGATAGCAATTAGAATGCCATGGCGGAGCTTGGACAATAAAACATTGAGAGGTTTTCTTCAGAAATATGTTAACCACAGCATACCAAACGAGTCTACGCTTCGAAAAAATTATTTGGATGACTGCTACAGATCGGCCATACAAACACATAGAGATGATATCGCTGACAGCTACGTATGGATTTCTGTTGATGAAACAACGGATACAGCTGGACGCTATGTTGCAAATCTAATAGTTGGTAAGTTATGTGAAGCGGAAGAACCACCAACTCCACATTTGTTGGCCTGCAAGCAGGTACCAAAAACCAACACTGACACTATCGCTAGATTCGTTAACAACGCTCTAAGGATCTTATGGTCAAACGGTGACAATGACGAGAAAGTGTTGTTGCTGGTAACAGATGCCGCCGCATACATGTTAAAGGCTGGTGAAAATTTGAAATGTTTTTATCCAAACCTTATTCACTTAACGTGCTTTGCACATGGCATAAACCGCGTCGCTGAGTATTTTCCAAATGTTAACAAGTTGATTTCTTCAGTGAAAAAAGTGAAAAAGGCCCCGCTGCGTATTCAAATGTATAGGGAAATACTGCCAAATACTCCGCTACCACCAGAACCAATACTAACGCGATGGGGTACATGGTTGGAAGCAGCTATTTTTTATGCCAACAACTTCAATAAAATTAAGGAGGTTTGTTAGGGAGTTGAAGTTATAATTTCTTTTATTAAAAATTCACATGTACCTAGGTTATTATGCTTTTAAACGCAGATGAAAGCAACACTCTGTTGGGTGATTTGGCTTACATAAAAGCCCACTTTGGTAGTATACCAAATTGCATCAGCAAGCTAGAATCAGGAGGAGTTCCTCCGACAGAATCAATAGCCTTAACATCATCAATGCTTCAAGGGCTTCACTCTGCGCCTGGACAATGCGGACAAGTAATAGCCACCAAAATTGATGCGGTGTTGAAAAGGAACCCTGCTTTCGAGGACATGATAAAAGTGGCGAAATTACTTTCAGGGGAAAAACGCTTGCAACTTTCAAGGGACGGTACCGCTGCCCGACTGGTTGATGTCCTCGTAGGCGCAAAGGCCGACATCACCGCCCTGCAGGAAATGCGATGGACGGGGCAAGGAAAGACGACCATCGGTCCTTGTGACGTATACTACAGTGGCCAGACACGCGGCAAAGCGCGTGGTGTAGGATTCGTGGTGGGAAAGAGACTTCGCCGCCAAGTATTAGCGTTCACTCCTGTGAACGAGCGTCTCGCCGCGATCCGCATCAAGGCGAGGTTTTTCAACATAACATTTATCTGCGCCTATGCGCCGACTGAGGAGACGGACGACGCAGAGAAGGACTCCTTCTACGATAAACTTGAACAGACTTATGATCGCTGCCCACAGCATGATATCAAAATCGTGCTCGGCGACTTTAATGCCAAGGTGGGCAAGGAAGGAGTCTTTGCTCCCACAATTGGAAAATTCAGTCTCCACGATATAACATCCCCCAACGGCACTAGGTTGATTGACTTCGCCGCTGCTCGCAATATGGTCATCAGTAGTACCAGGTTCCAGCATAAGCGAATACACCAAGCCACATGGCTGTCCCCTGATCAAAGAACTAGAAACCAGATTGATCATGTCTTGATTGACGGCAGACATAGCTCCACCGTTCTGGACGTGCGTACACTGCGTGGTCCCAATATTGACTCTGACCATTATCTTGTCGCAGCCAAGATACGCACACGCCACTGTGCAACGAAGAAAGTGCGCAAAGTAACGGAAGGAACGTTTGACGTCGAGAAGCTGCGCATGACACAGACAGCTGATAATTTCACAACTCGACTCTCACACCTGCTAGCAGAGGGCAATCCTCGACCTAACGATGTAACCGAGCAATGGAAGCATATCTCTCACTCATTGCGTGCCGCCGCTGAGGCCACTATAGGGTTCCAGCGAGCCCGCAAGAACAACTGGTACGATGAGGAATGCAAAACTGCCTCGAAAAAAAGGACGCTGCCTACAAGGAGACGTTGCGAACGGGCGCAACCCGCAGTGTATGGCAACAATATCGTGAGGCAAAGAAGTAAGAGAGACGCCTTTTCAGAAAAAAGAAACTCGATAATATTTATCATTTTTAAAGTAGTTTAGGTGAACTGGCTGACAGGAATGATGCCCGAAAATTCTATGAAAAGATCCGGCGGATGACGGAAGGTTTTAAGACCGGGGCAAGTTCCTGTAAGGACAATAATGGCGACCTGGTAACCGACGTACAGAGTGTACTTAAATTATGGAGGGAGCACTTCTCCTCACTGCTAAATTGCGAGGGAGACGTCGAACCCGATACCCCAATCCCTGACGATGGAAAAGTCGTCCCACCACCTGACTATGATGAAGTGAGGATAGCTATATCCCGGCTCAAAAACAACAAAGCGCCTGGAAAAGACGGACTACCCGCCGAGCTGTTCAAACACGGAGGCGAAGAGCTGGTAAAAAGCATGCATCAGCTCTTATGCAGAATATGGTCAGACGAGTGCATGCCTCAAGATTGGAATTTAAGTGTGCTCTGCCCAATCCACAAGAAAGGCGATCCCGCTAACCGCACCAACTACCGCGGAATCAGCCTTCTTAATATCGCATATAAGGTTCTTTCTAGCGTATTGTGTGAAAGACTGAAGCCCATCGTAGACAAGCTGATTGGGCCTTATCAGTGTGGCTTTAGACCTGGTAAGTCTACCATCGACCAGATTTTCACGATACGCCAAATCCTGGAGAAGACCCATGATAAAAGAATCGACACACACCATCTCTTTGTCGATTTCAAAGCCGCTTTTGACACCGCAAAAAGGAGTTGCCTGTATGCCGCCATGTCTGAATTTGACTTCCCTGCAAAGCTTATACGGCTTTGCCAAATGACGTTGAGCAATACTAACAGCTCCGTCAGAGTCGGGAAGGACCTCTCTGAGCCATTTGAAACCAAACGAGGCTTCAGACAGGGCGACTCCCTTTCGTGCGATTTCTTCAACCTGATGCTGGAGAAGATAATTCGAGCAGCAGAGCTAAACCGCAATGGTACAATCTTTTACAAGAGCGTGCAATTGCTGGCGTATGCCGATGATATTGACATCATTGGCCTTAACAACCGCGCCGTAAGCGCTGCCTTCTCTGGACTGGATAAAGAAGCGAAAAAAGTGGGTCTTGCGGTCAACGAGGACAAGACGAAGTATTTGATGTCATCAAAGAAAGAATCGGCGCACCTGCGCCTTGGCAGCCACGTCACTGTTGATAGTTACAAATTTGAAACTGTGAGGGACTTCGTCTATTTGGGAACCAGCATTAACACCGAAAATAATATCAGTCTAGAAATCCAACGGAGAATCACTCTTGCGAACAAGTGCTACTTTGGACTGAGTAGGCAATTGAGAAGTAAAGTCCTCTCTCGAAGAACAAAGATCGCGCTCTATAAGTCTCTCATCATACCTGTCCTGATGTATGGCTCAGATTCATGGACAATGTCAAGAGAAGATGAGATGGCCCTTGGAGTATTTGAGAGAAAAGTTCTCCGGAAGATTTATGGTCCTTCCCGTGATGCCGACGGCGAGTATCGAAGGAGATTTAACGATGAGCTGTACGAGCTTTACGCAGATCTGACCATAGTCCAGCGAATTAAAGCCCAAAGGCTCCGCTGGCTGGGCCATGTTATGCGAATGGACAAAGAAGCTCCAGCACAGAAGGTTTTCCTATCGTCGCCTGAATTCGGCAGCAGAGGAAGGGGGAGGCCTCGACTGAGATGGAAACAACAGGTGGAGGATGACTTGAACTCCCTTGGGGTTTCCAATTGGCGTCCGTTATCGCTAAAAAGGAATGACTGGCGTGCTTTGATACGAAACGGCCAAAATCGCTTAGGCGGTTAAGCGCCAATAAATGATGATGATGATGATTTTGAATTCAGCACAATCGATGAATTTCTTCAATGATTGAACATAAAAGATATTTGTATTTATGTATGGATATATTAGGGAATCCAATTTCCGGGATTTCTAGCCTCTCGGGATCCCGGGATTGTCCCGAATATTTTTGTTGCTAAAAATGGCACCCCATATCTATGTAATAAAGTAGACTAAATTATAGTAATTCATTTAAGTATGTTTGTATGTATTTATTAAGGCAGTCATTTTTAGAACGATCGAAAAGTAACATTAAATTTGTAACTCAAAGTTACTATTCAGGCACTTGAAACATAAGTTGTTTGTACTACTGGTAAACATAGCCAAATATACGTACACATATGATTAACGACTTACATATCGTCGGAAAAAGTACAAAACCGCACATCGCACTTCTGCAAAACCGCACATTCGACATTTCTGTCAAAAATGAGATTTGCCTAACAGGGCTTCTGGGTACCCGGATTCATTCATTAGTAACAAAGAAGTAGAGGTTTGTGCAAAAGAATGTCAAAAAAACGACATTTGAATTTGACCCACCACATAGTGGCTCGTACAAAAGTTAATCAGTTTTCAGTGTCTCCTGTAAAATTTGTGCGGCTACATATGTGCGGTTTTGCAGAATTGCGATGTGCGGTTTTGTACTTTTTCCGACGATATGTAAGAACAAAAAAAAAATAACATTAAATTTGTAAATAAAATATATGTATTCAGTAATTTTGTACAATTTTTTTGTACCACAGGTACAAATAGCATGTTTGATACATTAATAACGACTTATGTATATAAATGACTAAAAATTCTTCAGCGATAATGGCGAAAACTACGTACATAGTTATGTTTTTTTTTTTAATTAAATTTTTTCCATTTGGTCTCCGACAATTCAGGTATGCATAGTAAGGCGGGTCGATTTGTATGGAAGAAAGTTAAGTTTTGGTGAAAAAAATAACTTTTCCGCCATTTTTTTTTAAGGGTTTCTTCAAAAACGTGCAAAAGTGTTGCCGATGAAAACGAATTTGTCTCGTAGTTCCTATCCCACTTAAAATTATGCGATAAAACCGTTGGCATTAACAGTTTAAAAAAAAAATAATTTTTTTTTGTTTTTGAGACTTGTTTTGGTCGAAATCGATTTTTTTCATTTTCAAGGCTCGAAATCATTTGTTATGTATATGTTTCCGTAAGACCCACCAATAAATATACCAAAATGGGCAGACGATGAGCTGAGTTGATTTAGCCATGTCCGTCTGTCCGTCCGTCCGTCTTTCTGTCTGTCCGTCTGTCTGTTTGAACGCAAACTAGTCCCTCAGTTTTTTAGATATCTCGATGAAATTTGGCATACAGATGTATACTGGCATTATAGGAGATATATGTCGGATCCGGTAGGATCGGACCACTATGGCATATATCTCCCATATAACCGATCGTTCAGATAAAAGGTTTATTGCCATTTCTCCCTCATTTTTAGAGATTAAAGCATGAAACTTGGTAAAGTACGTGCTTATTGACCATTAAAAATGTGTTCAAAAAATTATCAAATTGGAAATTAAAACATAAAGCTTTTGAACTAGTTTGAACTATTTATTGAAATTATGAAAATGACAGTTTGCAGTTGCAGTTTACAAAAAAGTGTGAAAAATATGGGAATTCATTTTAAAGTTCAGAGATTTCCTTGCAAGTCCTGCTTGGATTCCATTCGGCTCACTTTACTTCGGCTTTCTACTGTGGTCGCCATAATCCCTTCGCGATTTTTATGAATGGCACGTTTAGATACGTTGGATACTAGCTGAACGTACCGCTCGGTGCCTTGAATATGGCATGGAATATTCGGATCCGGAAGCGGCGGATCTTCTTCGTCTTCAAAATAAGCTTTCAAATGTTCATACGGTATGCCTCTTGTGAATGGCGGTTCTGACAGCTCATTATCGTCGTTCAAATCAATAATATGAACGTACTCAGTGCAATCAAAATTAAATTTTGGTTTTACGGAGGCACGGAGAGATGGATCAAATAAATTATCCCGAATAATGTATTTCAAGACGGACATGGCTAAATCAACTCAGCTCGTCCTCGCCCATTTTGCTATATTTATTGGTGGGTCTAACGGAAACATATACATAAAAAATTATTTGGAGTCTTGAAAATGAAAAAAATCGATTTCGACCAAAACAAGACTCAAAAACAAAAAAAAATTATTTTTTTATAAAACTGTTAATGCCAACGTTTTTATCGCATAATTTTAAGAGGGATAGGAACTACGAGACAAATTCGTTTTCATCGGCAACACTTTTGCACGTTTTTGAAGAAACCCTTAAAAAAAAATGGCGGAAAAGTTATTTTTTTCACCAAAACACTCCTCAAAACCCCAAAAATATTTTTTTTTTCAAAAAACTGTTATCGCCCACGTTTTTAGCGGACAATTTTGAGTCGGACAGGGTATGTATGAAAATTTTTAAGTCAAATGAAAATTTTTTAAGTAGGTCATTAAAAAAACCTTAAAAATAAACGAAAAAAATTTCAAAAAACTCAAATTTTGCAGGCTTGAAAATTATTTTTTTGGGTAGGCGTAGTGGAACTTTTTTTCCTTAACCCCAAACCTATCGAAAAATCGATGGCGCGATATAGGTTAATAAATCGACCCGCCTTAATGCATAGTAATAATAAAAATTTCATTGTACATATATAAAAATAAAAAGGAATTCCATTGGACTTAGAGAAAAATTACTTTTTCTGAAGTTTCAAGTGTGATCATAAAGAAATTATTGCATTAATAGTGTCATCTCTTAATCTGGACCTGAATTCGTTGCATATATAAATACAAGATAGCTTAAATGTATTTAAACATTTATTTTCGGTGAACCCGGGATTTATGTCTAGTAATCCCGGGATTTTCGGGACTTAAAAAACAACGGGATCCCGGGATTGGAATCCCTAGTATATATACTATATATATGTATGTCTATTAGACTGGGCCACAAACCCTGTGTGACTTGATGCAAGTAGCACTGCGAGAAATTTCTTCATGGTCCTCTCGCTGCGGACTTAGCATCAACCCGGGAAAGATGGAGCTTGTCCTTTATACCAGGCGGTACAAGATACCACCGCTGAACCTACCAGAACTAGATGGCGTGCGCCTGAACTTAGCTGATAAAGCCAAATTCCTAGGCACAGTTCTAGATAGAAAGCTTAACTGGAAGGAGAATGTCATCCAGCGCCAGAGGAAAGCGTGCATTGCACTTTACACGTGTAAAAGAGCCATTGGCAAAAAATGGGGGCTCAGCCCCAAAATTTGCAGATGGATCTACACTGCGATAATCCAGCCAATTATGCTGTATGGAGTCGTGGTATGGTGGCCTGCGCTAGGAAAGGCAACAAACCTAAATCTGTTAGGAAAAGTCCACAGATCGAGCATGATCTGTATAAGCGGGGCGTTAAGAACAACGCCCAATGAAGCTCTCCAGGCCATTCTTGGCTTTTTGCCACTCGATCTGGAAGGGTACCGGGCAGCAGCGGCATCGGCTCTGCGTCTAAGGGAAACGTCCGTCTGGGGCGCAAGCACTATTGGACACTCCTGTATTCTAAGATCTTACAGCTTTCTCCCTCTGAGCACAGATCGGTGTGCGACCACAACAGTCGGAGATTGTTGTTTTAGAATAAACATTCCCAGCAGGGAAGACTGGGAGAACATAGATCGGTGTCCCGCTACTAATGGCGGCACTTTTATATACACCGACGGCTCGAAGTTAGACGGCAGAGTCGGAGGAGGGGTTTACTCAAGGGATTTGGACCTAGAACTCTCCTTTAGACTACCTGATCACTGCAGCGTCTTCCAGGCTGAAGTTTCTGCAATCATGGACGCCGTGACTTGGATAGGTAAACGCACCATCGGACAGGATATCTGTATTTTCAGCGACAGCCAAGCGGCCATCAAATCCCTTGGCTCTTACTCGTTCAACTCTGAACTGACGCTCAGCTGTCGTCGATCTCTTCAAGAGATGGCCCAACAGAACCGCGTGAACCTCACATGGGTCCCGGGACACAGGGACATTGAGGGAAACTGTAGGGCAGACGAACTTGCCAGGCAGGGCACGACCAACAGATTCTTCAAGATAAAGAGCGCATAGGTATGCCGTTTGCCACGTGCAAGCTAATGCTGAAGGAGCATACACTCCGCGAAGCCAACGAAAGATGGCTACAAGCCCCAGGGTGCCGGATATCCAAGCAAACCTGGCCAAAATGCGATCTTAAAAGATCTAGACACATATACGCCCTAAAAAGGAAGGAAATCTCCATATTAATAGGTGTTTTAACCGGGCACTGCCTTATTGGTAGGCACGCAGCAAGGCTAGGCGTTCCCTACCGACGATGCTGCAGGAGTTGCAGAGATGATGAGGAAGAGGAAACGGTGGAGCACCTCATCTGCAACTGCCCGGCCTTAAGCGGAGCGAGAAGGCGCTCTCTGGGAGTTCCCTTCCTGGTTAGCTTAAGCCAGGTCGCGGAGCTAGACATAAAGGACTTGATGGCCTTCATCAAGTTATCAAAATGGTTCGAGGAGGGGTAGCGGTGTCGGTTAGGAGTGTCAGTCCCGGGTTTCGGCTATATGGAGAGTCCCAACAGCACTGGGATTTTCCATATGGCCGGGCCCCGGGACTGACTTTCCTAGTGTTTGGTGGTATCACAACGGGCCTTTTATTACTGGCCTAGGTGTGCCTTTGCGGCAGCCACTTCTACCTACCTACCTACCAGACTGGGCCAAAAATTAAAAATTTCGCTTGTTTCAAAAATTATATTGATTTTCTTTTTAAGAAAAGAGAAAAAAATTACTGTAATTTTTTCAGATTTTTAAATTAAAGTCTAGAGGTCTATCATCGCTAGTTTAGATTTTACGGACCTCATACTTGGTAAAAAAACGACAAACCATTGTTGTAAAACACCATTTACCTGAAGATATTTTTGAAGGAAATCGAATTCCCTACAAAAGTAGTATCCTAGCTTCAAAAATTAGCATGTTTTTCGATTTCCCATTTTTTTCTTTCAAAAATTGTCAAAAATGCAAATATCTACGTACAACAAAGATAGATACAGGGAAATTGAGTGGGCTACAAAAAAGGTAAAACAACTTTTATTGTAAAGTTACTTTTTCAAAACTTATTTAGTATTAAATTAAAAAAAAATCATATTTCCCTCTTTTTGGTGTTTTTGATCCAATTTTTTACTAAATTTTGTTTATGGATATTCTACATGATTATTTATCATTATATGATAATATATGCTCCGGCCCAGAAGGTATTCTTATCAAAAAGTTGACGGATCTGTGAACTCAATATATTAATTTTCATATATTCTGGCGAGCTAAATCCAGTTCTCCTCTCATCAAACAAAACCCTCACAAAATAACATTGGTCTTTTTTGCAAGGTTAGGGCCGAACCTCGGGCCCGTTGTTAAATTCTAATATCGAATTCGGATTCAGCAGCCAATTTCCCTTAAGAATATGTATTTAACTTTATTCGATGTTGATTTTTTCATGTTTGGCAAATTTTCAAACAAAACTCGGGGAATCCAAAAAACATGCCAATGTTTGAGGCTAGAATACTAGACTTTAATATAAAAATCTGAAAAAATTACAGTAATTTTTTTTCACCTTTCTTAAAAAGAAAATCAATACAATTTTTGAAATAAATATAGTTTAAAAAAACTAAAACTCACGCTTTTAGAGAGTATTGAACTAAAAAGTTGAAAATAATTTTAAAAACCCTACACAGTAGTATTGTGGAAAAAGCGTTCGTTTTTTATTTAAATTATTTTTACCTTTTTAGTGCAATATTCTTTAAAAGCGCGTGTTTTCGCTTTTTAAACTATATTTATTTTTTACTTTTTAGTTAAATGTGTTATGAAGTAATCGACAAATATATCGAAATATACCGCAGTGCAAACGAAACCTCTAGGGTTCCACTTTCGTTTGACACCCATATTGTAGGCAATTTTGAATATTATTGGACAACCTCATTTTGACCGATAACTCAGTTATCGATAAATATATCGAAATATTCCAAAATCCAATAGAAACCTGTAGAACTTCCCTTTCGTTTGATACCCAGATTGTAGGCATTATGACCGATGGCTTAGTTATCGATTAATATATCGAAGTCATAATGCAACCTGCTATCGTTTGACACCCATATTCAAGGCACATTTCAAGGTTTTTGTGACAGTCATATGCCACTATCGGGTAGACTGAAATAGAGTTACATACAGACAAGCAAGCATACATATGAATGTATGTACAAGTAAAGCTAATGAAAGCGTAGTAAAGAAACTAGCATTATGTGGGAAAAGCGTTATGTGTCGAGCGCTCGATATACGAAAATTATGGCACAAAGCGGACCACGCTTTTTCCACAATACTACTGTGTAGGGTTTTTAAAATTATTTTCAACTTTTTAATTCAATACTCTCTAATAGCGTGAGTTTTAGTTTTTTTAAACTATATTTACTTTTTACTTTTTAGTCAAATGTGCTATGAAATTATCGATAAATATATCGGTTTTCGGGCAACCACATTTTGACCGATAACTCAGTTATCGATAAATTTATCGAAATATATCGATGTCCAAAAGAAACCTGGGGCCTTCACCTTTCGTTTGATACCCATATTGTAGGAAAATTGACCGATAACTCAGTTATCGATAAATTTATCGAAATATATCGATGTCCAAATGAAACCTGGGGCCTTCACCTTTCGTTTGATACCCATATTGTAGGGAAATTTTAAGGTTTTCGGGCAACCACATTTTGACCGATAACTCAGTTATCGATAAATTTATCGAAGTATGTCGATGTCCAAGTGAAACCTGGGGCCTTCACCTTTCGTTTGATACCTACATTGTAGGGATTTTTTTAGGTTTTTGGGCAATCATATTTTGACCGATAGCTCAGTTATCGATAAATTTATCGAAATATGTCGGTGTCCAAGTAAAACCTGGGGCATTCACCTTTCTTTTGATACCCATATTGTAGGGAAATTTTAAGGTTTTCGGGCAACCACATTTTGACCGATGACTCAGTTATCGATAAATTTAAAAATATATCGATGTCCAAATGAAACCTGGGGCCTTCCCCTTTCGTTTGATACCCATATTGTAGGGACATTTTACGGTTTTTGGGCCACTGGGGCTTAGACCGAACGAGAGTTACATACATACAAGCAAGCAAACAAACAAACAAACAAACAAGCAAACATACAAGTGAACCTAATAAAAGCGTGGTAAAAAAAAACGAAATTTTGAATTTTTGGCCCAGTCTAATGTATATGTAGGTGCACACCAGACTGTTTCAAAAAAGCCTCAAACGGTTTAATTGAATAAAATGTTTGGTGAGAAAGTCCACCTTCATATACCGCTCCTAGTTCTTTATGTATAGGATCGTTATACGAAATATTAGACGGATGGTAGCAACTATTGCGGAGACATAGCGAACTGAAACAGTCGGTCAAGCGCCAATGAGTGATGATAGCATTAAATTTACCAGGCTTTTATGGTGGCAGAAGGCTCTCGCTGGACAGCTTCTGAAATCTTGGAAACTTACCGCGCAACCCTAATTCTCACTGTCCGTAGCATCTCCCTGGCTAAACCTTTGATTACGTTATACATCTATTTTGTTTACCCACATTATAAAAGTCTAGTGCCTTTTTTACCCAAATCCTCTTTCAGAGAAGCGTCCCATATTTGTTGTTCTGAAACTGTCTAATGTAGTTATCGAGGCACATATTTTTAACTCATTAATCGATCAAATGTCAACACAACGCTGACAGCTTGAATTGGAATTTTGCATAAAAAAACAAAAATAATAAAAAAACAATTTGATACACTTTCGATATTGAAGCAAAATAATTGCATTCAATTAGTAATCTAAGTGAGCAGGCTTCGGTATTAACTTTGCCAATAAATGTTTGTTGTGCAAACAACAAGTCAACACCATAACTATTTGATTTGAGGGAACGCCAAAGATACAGTTGATACCTACTAAGGTGCTTGATAGCCCGAGTAGTAGGACGATTGTGGAGCGAGGTGGTTTAATCTTTTACGACATCTCACTCCATAGCTTCTTTAAGAGTTTGCGTTCGTCTGACCCACAGTTTGTGTTGTAATTTCATATTTGTTTCAGGATTTACCAGGGGTTAGATGGTATTACCACTTGGATTGGATGGACCATTGGACTGGACCAAATAGATTTTTTTATAAATAGATTTATTTTATTTTTTCAATTATATATATTTTTTTCTAGTTTAATTTTTGTGTTGCTGGCTTATTTTCTAACCAAAATCAGGTAATGGAAAAACCAAACCAATGTTTAAAGTTATTAGAGGGATTTATCGAACCATATAAGTTTACGAAATGCGTAAATTTATAAATTTACCAGCACAGTTAGATGAACGCCCTAGATCAATTTATGTGTACTAGATGTCAAATGGCGACCGCCGTGGTGTAGCGTCCACGTCCTACTACACCAAGTGACCTGGTATCTACTTCCGGTCAAACCAACATCAAAAATTATTCAGAAAAAGCATTTTCTAAACGGGTCGACCCTCGGCAGGGGTTTGGCAAACTCTCCGAGTGTATTTCTGCCATGAAAAGCTTCTCAGGAAAAATTCATTTGCTTTGCAGATGCCGTGCGGAGTCGGCAAAAAACTGTAGATCCCACCAATTTGTAGGAAACAAATTTAAAGCAGCACACCACAAATTGGAAGAGAATCTCGCACGAAAATCTCGTTAGAGGTTATATTGATAACCTGTTGGTATATCGCCGCCGCTATAAGTTTTTGATGTCAAACGAAAACTTTTTATTTCGAAATTTGGATTAAAAAAGTAACTTTTGGCCCTTTTTTAAGCATATTCTTCTATTTTTATCTAAGGTGCATTAAATGCATTAAAAATCGACGCGGGTTTGTCAAACTTGTGTAGTTCTAATTTATACGTTTACACGCTTTATAAGGTGTTTATAAAGGTTTATGAACCCCCTATTATTTTTCGAAAAATGGCTATTCAGAAAAAATGTCAGCCTATAACATTTTTCCAGGAAATTTCTCTAGCAAGGTAAGTTATTTACCGCAATGGTCTACAAAATCTAGAAATTAATATTAAGATCTGTAAGTTTAACATAATTTTTTTACCATTCTCAAAATTTCGCTCTTCTCACCAATACTTTTAGTTGGGATAGAAATATATTCTAAAATATCCGCTTTATAAGAATTTGTCACACTAGATAACGGTTTTTGCTGAAGTTAAAACAGTTTTTTGTCTCTCCTGTAAAATCTTGTGCCAG